>VZTH01018474.1:736710-995994 GCA_013397815.1 Aleadryas rufinucha | reverse complement strand
AAAAAAAAACAATGGGTTATTTTAAGGGTGTGGATTTTTTTTTTTTTTTTTTTTTTTTTTTGAGGCACTTCATGTTCAGGAGAAGGGGAGGAAAGGAGAGAGACTTTTAAGTCTGGATATGGGAGTCTTGGCATTCTGCATCAGCCCAGGGTGGGCCCAGACCCTGATGATTCCCCAGGAAGGAGATCCTGGTGAGTTTTGGTGAGTTTTCTCCAAGGCTGTGAAGCTCCTCTGATGTTATGGCCCATGGTAGCTTTGCAAGGGGCAAAGACTTAGCCTCACTTGCACAGCCCTGGCCCAAGCACGTCTCACCCTCCTAGCAAGCAGAATTCCTGACTGTACTGTTGCAGTTATACCCCCCAAAGAAAAAGAAAGGAAGCAAAATGCAGTGTTTCCCACAGGTTTCCCCAGCTGTGTGATGTAGTTGTGATCTAAATACCCAAGGTAGCATTTTCAGAGCTTCGAGTAAGCACACCAGCTAATTAAGGGATTTTTATTGGCACAAAGGATCCTTTTCAGTCAGTGGCTAAAGGAAGTAGGACAAACCCAGACATCAGGAGGGGCAGTGCTTCAGCTCAAGCCTCCCAAACCCTTTATCTTTTGTCAGATGATCTGGCTTCCACAAGTGACCATACTTTGAAAAACCCTTCTTGTCAAAATTTCTGAGCAAAATCCCTTTTTAATCTACTCTGAATCAGGCCATGCTGGCCTTTTTCATGCTGCCAGGGTATCCCCGACAGTGACGTTGCCCAGGAAGATGACAGGTTCATGAGTAATGGCAGCTCTGGTGAGGGAATGCAAAAATGATCCTAGATTTCAGTATATGCAGAGTGCTGCCCAGACGGATGGGAATTTTCTCATGGAGCAAGGCTTGGGCTGTAGCTTCTTACCATGAGAAGAGGGAATAAAACAGGGCCCTCATTTTTTAAGAGCATGAGGAAGGATCCACTCCTCAGGCAGAAGTTTTCCTTCAATAACCGAGTATGAATACAGGCCCCCAAAAAAATAAATAGTGGAAAAAGAAGGGAGTGGCCAGGCTTAAAAGCAGTATTTGGGGTGGGATGCTTTGTAGTCATGCACTGCCATGTTCTGGGTTCTTGATCTGCCTACCTCAGGGGTGTGTTGTGGCCAGTAACTCTAGAAGTACCTCAGTTAGAAAATAATTTTCAAAATGCAGAGAAATCAGCTGGCACCTTTCTAAATCAATACAGCTTACAGCAATCAAAGTAAAGAAAAAGTACTTGATTTTATTTGCTTTTTGATATTTTTTAGGGAAAAAGCGCTTTAAAAACCTGATGGTATTTTACTGAGTAGATGAATAAATATGTGGTGGGCTGATCCTGACTGGACACCTGCTACCCACAAAAGCTGCTCTATCACTCTCCTCCTCAGCTGGACATAGGAGAGGAAAATATAAAAAAAAGCTCATGGCTCAGGATAAGGACAGGGAGAAATCACTCACCAGTTACCATCACAAACAGAACAGACTCAGCTTGAGGAAATGAGTTTAATTTATTATAATTTATTATCAATCAAGTAAGAGTAGGATAATGAGGAACAAACCCACATTTTAAAACACCTTTCCCTCACCCCTTTCTTTCTTCCCAGGCTCAACTTCAGTCTTCCATGAATTTCTCCAACATAAGTCCTTCCTACATAAACTGCTTCAGCATGGGTCCCTTCCATGGGATGCAGTCCTTCAGGAAAAGGTTACTCCAGAGTGGGTCCCACGCTGGAGCAGGTTTGCTGGCAGGACCTGTGAGCCAACAGGGGACCCACGTCACAGGTCTTTCCAGGGGCCTGCTCCAGTGTGGACTTCCCACAGGATCACAACCTCCCTTGGATATCCTGCTCCGGCACAAGGTCCTCCATGGGCTGCAGGGGCACAGCTGCCCCACCATGATCTTTGTCATGGGCCACAGGGGAATCTCTGCTCCAGTGCCTGGAGCACCTCCTCCCTGTCCTGCTTCGCCGACCTCAGTTCCTGCAGGGGTGTTGCTCTCACATATTCTCACTCCTCTGTTTCAGCTGCTGCTGTGCAAGGGGTTTTGTCCATTTTTAAATGTGTTATTCCAGAGGCTCTACCACTGTCACCAATGGGCTCGGCCTTGGACAGCAGCAGGTCTTTATGGGAGCTGGGTGGCACTGACTCCATTGGACACAGGGGAAGTGCCTGGCACCTTCTCACAGAAGCCACCCCTGTAGTCCCCCTGACAAAACCTTACCATGGAAAACCCAATATAAAATAAAAAAGAAACCTGACTTGTTCCTAGACAAGCCCAAATCAATCAATTAACTTGAGGGAAAGCAAATTAAAGTGCTGGTAGTTTAATAACAAAAAATCATACAAATTTTTATGAGTTGTGGAAAAAAACTGTGAAGTGTCCCCAGGTTAAGGTAGCCTGTGGAGTAATAGGAAAAAAGGGTCAAGCTTTCCCCAGCTAACCATAGCTTTATTGTTTAATCAATGTGCCTTCTCAGGCTGGTGGAAAGAGATGGACGATTGTGAACAGGGGTGCAAAAAGAGAGTGTGTGTGTCTCCACAGATGCAGAGGCTGGATGCTGAGCATAACAACTTCACTTTTAGGGTAGTCTCAGTCTGTGTGTCTAGTTCAGCCTTTGTTTCTTTTTTTAATTGTGCCACATCCCAAGTCAACAATCAATGGAAGGTCCTGCTTTGGTATCCAGCTTGTTACCTTCTTGGAGCAAGCACATGTGGAACAAACAAGCAGGGGTTGCTGTTGGGTGCTTCCCGACGGAGAATTTCTGTCTGCAGAGGTGGTTGGGACTTTTTGGCTGTGAGGTGGGAGGTGGCATGAGAGTCAGGAGAGCAACTCTGTACCTGCTGGGTTTCATTTCACGGTTTGAGTGGGAGTCATCCATCAGTTTTCCTCCTGGCCCAGTGGCAGAAACAAGTGGGGAGCCTCCATCCTGGTGGTCTGATAGATGATCAGTTCAGTCTATAATTCTTAAACAGGCCTTGAGGCAATTTGCTCTGGCCTGCAAATACAAGACACAGCCATGCTGGGTGCCAAAATGAGATGTCAAGTTGCGCTGCCCTTTTCAGTGAGATGAGAAATATGCCTCGGACATAAACACATTCATCTTGGAGGCCTGCCTGCAAAGCCCTCAGGTTTCTGGATAAGGGAGTAAATCTGACATCTGTGGCCTGAGCAGGCTCAAACAGCCGTGTGTGCCCAGCTCCTCTGCATGTGCCCTGGGCTTTTATCTATGCATCAGGAATTTATGCAGGGGTGATGGCAGCTGCCTCTGCAGGGGTGACATCCTGTCCTTGCCAGTAGCCTGGAGAGCTCATGGCAGCATCTGTGGCACAAGCACATCTTGTACTCCAGCAGGTTCTGCTGCATCCTGTGGCACTCCACAGCATCCTGTAGCATCCTGCTGAGTCCCATCACGTCTGCCTACAGCCCTGTCACTGGAGCAGAATTCATTTACTCTTTCTGGCTGTGCTGGTGCCAGGGAAAGGTGCTGCCTTCCCAACCAGCCCTCCCTGGCTCATATAGAGATGGCAGCCAAATGTGAGTGGGGTGGTTTATTCAGTTGTGGCCTTTGACTGAATCTGTGTGCTGGGGTAATTTAGGGTAGGGAGATGGCTCACTCCTCGGCCGGTGTATAAACGTGTCTCCACTTTGGTTACAGAGGACTGGAGAGAGGAATGATGAGTGCCAAGATTTATGGAGCCACGTGTTTATCAAGGAGATGGAAAGAAAGAAAACACCTTACTAAAGCTCAGCAGCATTGTGGCATCTTCTTTCTTTTTCAATGCTAGAAAAACAATTAATTCTCCCCATTATTCTCTTTCTCTGCTGGCTTGTGTGTTATTTCTTTATTGGGTCTAAAGTCTGTCTGCTTGCCCTGCACTGCCAAGGAGAAGCTCTAGAACAGAGCAGCCCTGCATAGGAAACTCTCAGTGACTGGCGTGAGGCAGCAGACAAGTCTGCCTTTGTGTGGTGGTTTGTTTTGGAGGTTTGTCACAGCCTGACACAGACGAGCACTCGCTGTGCCCAGGCACCACCCAGCCCCTGGGTGTGCCCCATGCACAGCCCAGGGACCCTCGATGCCTTTGGGCTGGGGACAGCTCTCCCAGAAATCCACACCCTTAAAAAATGGGGGAAGGGGGAATGGGACAAAAGTAGTAATTAGGCATAGAGTTAGCTAACTGTGGGTGTGCTATTTTGGGAAGCTCAATTTTCAGTGTAATACGGCATTCTTCCAGATCAACAGTGGTGTAAAAATATCCTGACCTTTTAAATAGTCTTCACAAACCTGTCTCAAACAGCTTTCTTAAGGATAAGCTTCACTTAAATCTGAAGCAAATACAGTGGAAAATATTACAGATTTTCGTTAACGCTTTCTTTTTTGACTTTGTAAGGAACAAAATATGGTTTTCCTTCTTGGAGACCCTTGAAGCTGAGCTTTTGTCTCAAGGCACCTAGTTACAGGTTTAAAATCTCCACATTGCTTTCAAATAAATATACAGGGGGGTTTTTATTAACTTTTTTTTTCTCCCTCTATGCAGAAGCACTTTCTGTTTGTAGATAACAAGTAGCTGGAAATGAAAGCCAGGGGTGGGAATAGAAGGATACAATGGCTTTCAGAATTCAATCAGGTAATTAAAAGAAAAAAGCCCACAGCGTGGTAATAAAGTCACTTACATTTCTTGGGTTTTTTCCTGCTCCAAACAAACACCAGAAAATGTGAATTGCTTTTCTCTTCAGACAACACCAGATTACCTTTAAGTAGTGTTCAAAAGTCTATTATTTAAACATAAAGAAGCCTGCATGTTTCCTTCTGCTTTCTTTGAAAAACAAAATTGTTCTCCTCTTCAAAACACAGCGGTGGGCTCTGACAGCTCCCGAGCACAGAGTTACCCCTGGCCTGGCCCAGCCAGAGAGTGACCTCGGGACTGTGCTAGAGGTGCCAGCTCTGGACCCATCCTTGACGATGGACAAGGATGATGAGCTGAATACCTGTCCCTGGCACAGGGCTGCCAGGCCAGAGAAATTCCACGCTCAAAGCAGCGCTGGAGAATGGAAGGAGATGGGATGAATCCTATTAATTTTTTAAGCAGGTTTTCTCTGCATATTCCACAGAATGGAAAATACTGGTGGTGCACCTATGCCTGTAAAATTCTTTAAGTGGGAAAGCCCCTCCTGGTGCACACAGACTTAGGACTTGTGTCCCAGAACGGTCCCTTGTCAGCTGCCCTTCCACTCACAAAAATGAGATATTTTTTATTTTATTTTTCTAAAGGGCGCCCTTGTTGAAAGAACAAACCCTGGCTGCAGTACATGGGATGAAATTGTGGTAATGCTACTCAGAGAAGTAAAATTGGCTGAAGCAAGATCCCAGTGAATGTTTATCTCAGATTAGGATGAGAACAGGGAGCTTGGGGAGGAGAATGGTCCATGGGTGCTTGTTTGGAAATGTATTTGGACATGACTTTCCGCTGCCTGTGCTGCTGCCTCTGGAGGAGAATATATGGGCCCAGGAGGTGCTCCATGCAATGGAGAAGGTGCAAATTTGCCAGGGGCTGGGAGAGGGCTGGAATGGCCCCCACTCCCACTGTGACCCCTTCCTGGGGGTAGGTAGGGGCAGAGGTATCCACTGAAACCTCCCAGCATTTGATGTGTCCCCAAGACCTCATGACAGGAGTCACCACTCGACTTCAGTCCTGGATGAGCAGAAGCCATCTGGCAAGGGGGTGGTTGCTGGTGGGCTACAACAGCAGCCAACTGAATGCAATAAAACCACATGGGGTATTTTTGGAAAAGCTGACATCTTTCTTTCTCTCTTTAGCACTGAATAATCCAAGAGCCTGGCTTCCTTGCACTGTGGGCCTTGCTGAAAGCAACACTCAATGGGCAGGAAATGCTGCCACCTGGTTTTGATGGTTGCAGACACCACCAGTACATTTGGATATAAATGAAGTAATTCACTCTTAATCTTCAAAACTCAGAAAACTTCAGATGAACTGCAGGTCTCGGTACCTACACTGACTGATAATTTCCATGGCCCCCCAGGGGAGAGGAATCTTTGTCTGCAATGACTTCCATGATGTCATCATTTGCCCTCAGTTTCCAGATGATGCCAACTCAAACTTTCTATTTCCGTCATCTTACAAGGAGCTTTTAGTTATAATGGTTTTATTGAGTTCTTGAGTGTTAAGCAAAACAATCCAGCTATGAAGTTAATTGTGTCTGCAAAATGACAGGGATCTTACAAACTGCAAACACCCAGCCCACTCGGGCTAAAAATGGTTCATGCAGCTCTAACAGTACACACGGTTGATTGAGAGTTTGTTAGTAATTTGGGTTTTTAGTAAATATAACCCCCACATTTTCATCAGCAATTTGATTTTTTTAAAAAAAGGAAAGAGCTTTGCATTTTCAGATTTTTAAAGTGAAAAGCTCAATATCCCCCTTCTTGCTCTCAAGTTTTGGAGCATTTGCACATAAAGAACAGGACAAGAAGCAGAGTCAGGCCCTTCAGTGGGCAGTTGTGGGGGGTGTGAAGGATGTGTCAGCCAAGATGCTACTTAAACAAGAGGCTTCTCTGCTGTTTTCATTAGCACATTCCTGCTTTTTTTCTAGGCATGTAAATGGTGAGCAATATCTCTGTCGTGGTTTGAGTTTCTGAAAGTCCAAGTAGATTTTTGTGGGCGTTGTGTTTTGGGGAGGAAAGTGAGGAAGGGTGGAAAGGTGGGAACTGCATCTAAGCAAGTCTGGCTGCAGGGACAATTCAGTGCCTTCATGCACTTAAAATGGGTGGTCCAGGAATAAACTGGAGACTTTAAGACCTGCAGCTTTTGGAAAATGTGATGAGTAAGCACAAGCAATATACCACTGGGAATTTTGGGCCAGGAAATGCTGACTTTAGCTATGGCAGTGTTATGTTTAAGGGTTGTGGGGCCAAAGTGAGAGGCCACTTGGTCCAGCTCTGAGTCAACACTGCCTCTGGAAACCTGCACCCTGTCCTGATTAGGGGAACTGCCCAGGTAGTGAAGAGGAGTTAAAGCCCCAGCACAACTCCCTGCAGAGGGAATGGGCATTCCACCCAGTCTGAGCAGCTTTTATTCGCCTTGGCCAGCTCTTCACGGACACTTTTCCCAGTCTCTCAGAAGGCTCTTTCAAGCATTTTGTGTCCACTAACAGACTATTTCCATGCATTGTGTATTTCCATGCTGCAGCAACAGCCATGAGCAAGCTAAATGCTGATGTCTTTAACCTGCTTTTATGAAGGTTCTTTTTTAGTCACATATGTTGCGCAGGGCTACATCACAGACAGGCACTATGCAAGATGAGCTGATGAAACAGGACTTTTAGAGCTGACCTAACTAAAGTCCTTCCAGCAGCAGAGCTGGCTGCTGGACCTGGCTGTCTTTGCCTGCCCTGGCGAGAATATGCTAAACCTCATCTTGGAAGGATTTATGTAGTGCTGCACTTCATGTATCAAGGGAGACATTACTGCACAGAGCAAATAGCTGTACTTACAGCCACATGGAAGCTGCTGCTCAAAATAGAGATAATTCCTCATGCAGCTATATAGAAAAACCTTCCCTAAAAGTTAGTCTTTTCTTTTAACTGCTTTTCTTCCATATAAATAAAGCATAGTCCTCATGGCACTGTTGCCATTTTCAACAGTGGCTTCCAGTTCTAGATTTTGAGATTTAGGGGTGGCCAGCCTCCTGGGAAACCACAGGAAATTTTAAAGCACACAAAGCACCATGATCCTTCTGACTGTGTGATACACTACAGGGTTTCACAGCCCAGGACAACTGGAAAACCTTTGTCTGGATATGAGTGTCCAGACCCAGAGACATATGTAAATCTTTCCCTGTTGAACCTCTGAAGCCAGAGCAAAACATTTTGCTGTTGTGTTTTTCAGCTGAAGATACATGGGTTGTGACCACACAGAGTCTCCTTCAGCAGAAAGGATGCTCAGTGAGAGGCACATGGCATGACCAATGGAGCTATTGCTACCGGCAAAAGTGCCTGCCATCCCTGGGGCAGTGGCCTCAGTGCAGGTGCTTCAGGGGCCCCCTCAGGAGGCAGCAGAGGACTCCCCATAGCATCTTCCATTGCAGGAAGTGCAACCATCCCAGGGGCTTCCTGATGGCCAGGATTCATACTGGAGAGCACGGGAGGGAAACATGGAGGCACTTATGCAATGGCACAGGGGATTCCTCGTGGAGCAGGAAGCTTCTCTGCCATGTTATCTGTTACTTCCCTTCATGGTCACTACCAGGACACTGCAGGCAAATTCGTGGTCTCAGCCTAGTGAGCAGTGGAGAGCTGCTTGCCCTGGGAAGGCTCCCTTTGCTGTGGCTCCTGCCCTGGTTTTCAACACAGGGAGGAACTGTGGGATCAGTAGTGGGAACTTCCCTGGTTCCTGGCTTGGGAGAGCTCCTGACTGGGCACAGCCAGCACATTCCTGTTTGCAAAGCAAGTGCCGACCTACCTCCATCTGAGTCAGCATTAGTTCAGTTCCATCCCCATTATCCATTCTCAGCTGCAAGTAACAAACCAAATTCACTTGTGGTGCAGCTCCTGTGAAATTTAAGCTTGATGGAGTCAAGTCCACCAGCAGGCAGAGAGGAAGATGTGCAGAACTTTTGCGAAGGCAAAAAAAGGCAGTTGGGAAGCTCTGAAGATCCCCTTATCTCTCCACCAGCTGTGGGACTTCTGAATAGCATCCAGCAGTGCCTTTCCTTCCCCACCCTCTTTGCTACACCTGCTTGACCCTGCCTCTCATTGTTTCTGCAGTGCCTTTGACACACAGCCGTAACTGCACCATCACAGTACATGGCTTTATCAGCATCGTTTTCGGAACTGCCATGTGTGCTCCACTACAAAAGCACATGGTGACATTTAATGCTGGACTGAAAAATGCCTGAGGCATAGATCAGTCTGGATCAAGAACCAACTGCTGCAAAAACATGAGACTTTTAAAAATGTATTTATTTATTTCAAGTTTTGATGCAGATTTATGTTTATGTTTTATGAATTGTCACTCCCAGATGATTCAAGCACACGCAGTTCTGACAGTTTATTTTAAGCTGAACATCTCCATTTACTGAAACCAGTATTCATGCAAAACCCTTTTATATAGCAACTTTAATAAGTAAACCTCCTCAAATCCTCCATATCTTCTGTGTGTGGATCAGGCAGTTAGCAATGTTTAGGGAGTATAAGCCTGGAGTGGAGCAAAAGGTGAGCATGACACTAGAAAGGTGGCTCAAGGCACAGCAAAGCAGTACTTGATTAAGTGAGTAGAGCCTTCAGGAGATGTACTGGGAGCAAGCACAGACTGCTGCCCTGAGCAGTGAACTGTGTGTGAATAAATGGTAAGTCAAAGTTCAGTGCAGAGTAGTTGAGGAAGTCATGTAACAGAAGCAAGAGCAGTCTCTGAATAATCTGAACAGGTCTGAGGAAATTTTAATCAGGGGGTAAGGCTGTGGTTCCACAGCCAGTGCAGGAGGGTGGCAAGCAGATTCATGACTGGGCACACAAAGCAGTGATGTATAACTGGAAAAGCCTGGGAAAAATACTGGAAGGTTGTTTTGTTTCTGTTTTGATATTTATATGCCCAGTTCTAGTGCCCTGGCATATGTGTGAGATACAAATTCTGAGACTAGAGAGCCAACCTGATAGAAGACTTCTGGCTGTTTCTAAAAGATCTTTATACATCCAGAAGGAATTTTTGAAATGGATAAATCACTGAGAAGTTAGTTGCCATAAATAAGACTAAGAAGTATGGAACATTGTGATGCTTAATTCACAACTCTCTTCTTCTCAGTCATTAATTTCATCCGGACTACTTCAGCCAGCAACATCAAGCAGCCACAGAAGTGCTTGCAGAATGCAGTGCAAATATTTCAAACAGTGTTCAGGGGGCTGTTGTTGGTAAAAGACCAAACACGGGTATTGTTTTAATTGCCTTGTGGAATCTTTTAATAAAAGTTGCATGCTTTTTGTGGATTAGCCTCATGAATTTAAAGCTTTGTTTTGCCTGATATAACAACTGCTCGACTGCACCAACAGGAATCACTTTACAAGTTTATTCCATTTTATTAAAAGCAATGTATACAGTTTCAAAAAGCAATTAGTATTTATTTAGCTAAAATGTTTCAAATACTAATAGCAGCTTCAAAATGTTGATAAGCCCTAAAGCCCAGCAAGTAACACGCTTTGATGTGTTTGTCTTCTGGCAGCTGAAGAGAGAACTGATTTAAAATGTAAATAATTAGTTTGCTTAATATTTTCTTTCCAAATGTGAAATCTGTTTGGGCTTTTTTCCCCCCCCCTCCAAACTGTGGTTTAAATTACATTTTATTTACATTTTTTTACAATGTATCTCTCAAAAGAAAATGGAGACAACTTGCTTGCTGACATCCAGCTGACCTGGTTCTTGCCTTCAGGCTGTGCAGGTTTGGCACATGTGGCCTCAATGTGGCACATCTTCCTACCTATCTGCAGGCACACCAGCAACCCCCTGAGGCCACTGCTACATTAAGGTCAGCAGGATTATTTGGTTTATTTAAGATTAAATTAATACATTTTTGAAGGATTGCTGCCATAATAAAGATATTTTATCTTTTAGTACAAAGGGATTAATTTACACCTTAGGTATTTCAAAATATATCTCTAAGAATTTTTTTTTTATTTTGCAAAAAATAGAGCAGTTATGGAGGCCTGATTCCCAGCTGGGGTAAGTCAGCTTGCAGATATTGGAGAGGCTTGATGGTTACAGCAGCTGAGGATTGAGATCTACAGTTTCCCTAAATATATGATGCAGATGTACAACTCACACTCACAGTGGCAACTTAACACATCTATCTTGCAGTGCATGAGCACCTCCCAGTCCCAAAGGAACCCTTCTATCCCTTACCTACAGAAGTAATCTTCGAAACACTGAAAGCACAACAACTAAACCCAATCTTGTACCTCAAAGGCATGGCCAGAGAGGAATTTAGGTTCTTTTTGAAAAAAGTATCACGAAATACAGCTCTGAGCCAAAGCCCAGTGATGCTCCAGCCCCTTCTGCTGCCAGCAAATCCCACGAAGACCTGTGGGACAGCAACCCCGCTGTGAAAAGATGCAAAGGAGTCAGTAAGTTCAGGAGATCCTCACCTGGCTCTTAGGGCTGCTGCAGTAACTGAGAGAGGGCACACACGTGTGACATCCCTGGCAAGCTCCTGCTATGACCCCGTGACACTCTTAGACTGAATTTAACATCCTGAAAACCTATGAACTCTGCCCACCTGGTATCTGACACTGTGTCCTTCTGTGAGATCCTGTTTTACAAGCAGATGAAGGTTTCTAACCAGATGGCAACATTTACACATTTCAAAGTGTCATTCGATTTCTCCTCTGACATTAAAAGACTGCATCTCCACACAGATGAGTTATTTACAATGGCAATCTCTGCACAGGATGTGTTAAATACAGCCAGCTAGCCTTGCAGAAAAAATTACCTGCAAAGTCATCCCAACAGTTGCTATCAAGACCGAGAAGGCTGGTAGAGCAAGCAGAGATATCTGAACACAGAGGTGTCTCCCCCAGCTAGAGACCTGTGCAAAGGAGGTTTCTACAGCTGAGCTGAGTTCTGCAGGCTCTCTTTCCAGTGAGTGGCGAGTGCTCTGAGGGCATGGCATCTGCCCTGCTTCGAGATGGCTCCTGGCTCTTGTAGGCACCAAGAGGGCAGATGCCCACCTGCCTTCGTGGAAACCGAGTGGCCACTCAAACTGCCCCATTTCTATCACAATTAATATCAGAGGAAAGCCAACATGTTTTCAGCCAGTAACAAATGAGTCAGTAGGTGTGCTTTCTTCCACTAAAACCTATACATATAAACCAATGTTCGTCTTTAACTCAAGAGTAAAAGGAAGTTCTGCTTCAGGTTCATTTTTTTCAAATCAATCATACGCTAAAAGCTGTTCACAGAAGTCTGCAATAGTGAGTCCCTTAGTGCCTTTTCCCTGTCCCTAGTCAATTCTAATCCCAAAAAGCAGTTTAGTTACATGAGGATGTGCCATGTTTCATGAGGGTAACATATTTACAGGCTGACTGCTCTTATTTACATTGCTTTCATCTCTTCCTTTCATTGGCATTTTACAGTATCATATTATCAATTCAGCCTTTGGGAAAGAGGCCAGTGTATATAAATCTTTGGAAAAAAAAGATCCTGAGTGGATTAGCAAGTGACAGATGGTAGGCACTGTGTCTTACCACGCTGAAGCAATCCACATGGCAGGCAGGTTGCCAGGCACAGAGCATGGCATGAACAAGTTGTGGCCTTACACAACTGATGGCAAGCAATGCAAAGGCCATCTGAAAACCTGCAAAGAGGAAAAGAAGTGCAGCAGATAGTGCATATGCAGTTATGGTGACCAGGTGTGAAAGAACCAAGCAACGTTCCATGGCTAAAGCCCCTGGGATTCATCAGGCTGGCACAGGGCAGCCGCACACCCATGTACCAGGGGCAGTCTGAGATTTACAACCATGTGAGGTCGGCTCAGGCACAACATCAGAAAGCAGTGCAGCTTCCTGCTTTTGGGACTGGAGATAGCCTGCTTTACACCAGGCTCAAATACCTCTGCTTAGCATGTACCCTCACAGCTGGTCATTTGGCTTCACCATCCCCAAGGACTCGATTTAACCTGGCTGAAACAATAGCAAAGGTGTCTCATAAAATTCCACTCTGCCAGTCCTTCACCCCACTAGCAAGCAGAACAGACCTCTTCAGAACAGCAGCTGTGGTAGAGTACAGCACCCAAGATCACAGGCTTCCCAGCCCAAACTCTACAGCAGACATGAGGCACCAGTTCTTTGCCATCAAATCCTTCCTTACAAACAAGCAGCAAGCTTTTTGTATAGCATGATGTAAGGCCATGCCCAGCCACACGCCACCTAGTCCAAGGGAAGGGCTGAATTACAATTAATGCCACACTGGGAAGTCACTTTGCAATATGGATGGTCATTTATTTACTGTTTTATCATGACACATCAAATGCTATGGCTGCAATATCAGAACATGGTGTCATTTATAAAATATCAGTATTATTAATGTGGTGGTAAGATACTGTTAACATTTACAGAGAGGTGTATAATAATTCCATAGCTTTGCCTCAGTGACAAAACACCCTGGCAAGCAGATGATGGATGAAATACAGTGACTCTTTATTATCATGGCCTTCTCACAGTGATTACTGAATCCTATAATGATAGGCCTATAATGATATCAATAATTGTTCCTGAATCTAATCCTTTCAAATATGGTAGATAGATCCTTTGCTTTTGCAGTATGTGTCAGAATAAAAGAGAAGCATCTGAAAAATAAAGAGAAGGCATTTTCTTACAAAATGAGATGAAAAAATAAAACAATATAAATGGAACTTTCAAGTGTTTCTTTTTATATTTAAAGTTCTTATTTCAATAAACTGTATTTAAACATTCTTAAATAATCATTCTGTACCTTTGATTTTCTGTTTCACCTTTGGAAACAAATAGAGTAATCTCACTATAAATGTGTGCAAATAGAAAATATATAAATATATTTATGGCCCACGTCATAAAAAGGTGGTCTCGGAATTGTCACTTTTACAATGATCAGTTGGGGTTCCTTTCATTTTGTCCTGCAAGTTATTTGAGCTCTCTTCTTTTAAGCCTTTGAAGTCCACGTGCAAAGAAGAGCCAAGCACACACATACTGTCCTGTGTTTCATTTTGTAAACTGCTCGATGACACCTGTAGAACAGTCCCAATGTGACTGAACAGCGGAGTTGATGTGATCCACTTCAGCAAACTGAAGTCCGCTTGGTTGACTGCTGAGCTCCATGGGAATCTTGTTCCCACAGGCAATGACTCCACCTCTGAAGTGCCACATTGAACTTCATGAAATCCCATGGACCTTTCCAGACTGCTTGCTGATGAGGGGAGCTTGTTTTCCTCATACAACGCAGCACCCTGGGGAGAGGCAGCCGCAGTCTGATCTCTTTTATGTTCTGCCTTTGTGTGCTCTTGGAAAAGTGACTCCCTTGTTTGAGGAGATGCTGGCAAAGGAGTGCTTTGGTTATTAGCCTTATAACAATCGCTAGCATTTGAGCCAAGGCTCGGTGAGAAGCTGTCTGCAAAGAGCCGTGTCTGACATATTGTCTCCTTTACATTCAACTCGGTGAGAAGCTGGGTGCGAGTCTCTGGGGACAGATTACTCAACTGGCGTCCAAGCTGAAGCTGGGTTGGGAATAGTGTTCCCTGAAGGGTTCTGTACAGGAATCTGCAAGAGGAGAATGTGCACGTGAAAACAAAGGAAAGAAGGAAATACCCAATACGTTATTAAGAGAAAATATCCAAGCCAAAAGTACAACACAGAAAAATAAGGCAGTTCTATGTGCTGCTCTTATGCTCTACACAAGAAAGCTTGCAGATGGACAGCTCTGAATGCTCTGCTAATATTTTGATTAACAACTTAATTAAGCAGTGTAATAAATCTGTCTCTTTAGCCAGTGATCCACCTTGTGATTACATACAGTCTTTCATCTTTCCCAATGAGGAATCAAAGGCAATGGGGATAAATAAGCCTGCAGAGCAAGCCTCCCTACAAATAGGCAAGTAGGTCTACAACATACTATGAGAATTTCTCTACTGTGCATTTTATGTTAGGATGGACCGAATCTGGAAGCATCTCAGAAAACCCCATAGGGTAGCAAACCCCTGCATGGCCAGGAGGTTTGACCAACAGTCTACAATTATCCCATTCCTGTGGTCTACGGTCACGAGCTGTGGTCTGTTCCTGTGGTCAGGAGCACAGAATAGGTTTGACAACCTGATTTCATATAATCAGCTGCTGAAAGAAAAAACTGAGTTGGCTGGTAGGCAAAACAAAAGAGGAGGAGTGGAAAATGCTCTTGCTCTCCCAATCATATGCATAAAGTGCCTTTACATACAAGAAAAGATAGAAGATACAATACCTGGGCAGCAACGCAACAACTGGTGATATAATGCAAGTGAAATAGAACATAGGGTCTCCCATCAGCCTTTCCATAGTCCAGTAGGGATTGGATGGAGGATGGCAGACTGGGCAGGAAGCATTGTAAACCAGAGCCACAAAGAAAAATAAAATGATACTGAAGATGCAAGATGTCCAGTGAAGAAAAGTCTAGAACAACAACCAAAAAAAGAACAACAAAAGTATAATGATTCTTTATATTCTGAGAAATTTGCTGTGACTTAACTAAATCAAAACTCCTTAATTTCTGGAGTCAAATCCACGCACAGCAAAAAGTTTAGAGACTTGTATATTTAAAAATTCTTATTATAAATACAACACTATAATGCTGTTTGCAGATCATATTTTAAAACCTTCTCCATGCTTGTTTAAAATGCTTGCTAAAAATAGAATGTGCTGAGGGAAAGAAGCAATTGTCTTATGTTTTTGAAAGGTGGCACTAAGAGAAGAACTATGTATGTGCCAGTGAGTTTCTATGCAGGCTGTGGGTACCTTACCCAAGTTTTGGTTTCAATAGCCAAATGCAGGATGATGGTGAAAAGAGCTATTGCGGTGATGGGAGTGCCCCAGGAGAAGATGTCCACCTCTGAATCATAGTAAGTCTGTAAGAAAGAAAGAATTTAGCTCAAGCTGTGTTGCCAATTCTCCAGATGCTTGAAATAGAATGGCTTAAACCAAACACTTACAAAATAGGGGATGAAGAAGCAAACCAGGCTTTGATACATAGCATCAATCATGTTCATCCAAAACATGTGTGGTTGGTAATCCTGTGTCATTTAAAAAAAAAAAAAAAGGAAATCAGATCATAATGAAGGCGCTATTTGCCAGGATGGGTACTTTGAGGGGCATATTTCAAGGGCAGTTTTAAGGGCTTGGGCAAATAGCTTCATAACTTTGCCAATCATTTAGCTACCCTGGGGGATGAAGCAGGAACAGCCTACCTGCAAGTCACTCTCTTCTGGGATGAAAGTCTTTTGCCCTTTTTTTTTTTTCCCAGGCAGATTTTTTGAATCTGATGCTCAGGCCAGGAAACATTTATGAAGGTGCCCTATTTTATGCACTACAGTCAGACCACTAATGAACATGAATAAATGGGTTCTACATCACATAAGCACAAGCACAGAGTATTTACTGGTAGAAGAGAAAACAGAAAATGCACATGTACTTAGAGAACATCCACAACAATGGTCTTTAGTGGCAATTGATGCAGTGATGTATGCTATAAATATGTATATAAAACATAGATATATACACACACACACGTATCTCTAAATGTGTGCATAAAATTGCTTGCTAAAACCAATATTAAATTAACATCTTGGTTTACAGAAATACACAATTGCAGGGGTATGGATGGTCATATAAGGGACCTAGATATAAGGAAAAATATTTTATAAAAGGCAAAATGTTTATATAATTTTGGTATATAGTCTATAACTCCAACAACTGGGTTCATGAGGTCTTGTTCCCTTTGTGGAAAATATCATTGCAGACTAAAAATGGGAATTGAAAGATGCTTAGAAAGAGTTATGGTGTTACTTGGCCTACTGAACTAACATGGTTAATTACTGCATCAGGTTGCTCAGAGGGATTGTGGAATCTCCAGTGCTAGAGACATTCAAAACTGGACTAGTTAAAGACCTGAGAAACCTCATCTAGGTTTGAAGCTGTTTAGACCAGGGGTCTGGAACAGATGGCCTCCAGAGCCATCTAAACTATTCTATAATTCTATAGGCCCTGAATCTCTTTTAGAAAGAGGATTTTTAAGTTTTTAAAATGCCTTTTTAGGTAGCTATAAAGAGAATATGATCAATAGATTAAAAAAGAAAAACAAACTTAGAATGATCTCTGGACTTGTCTATGAGAAATAACTACTGTGAACCTGGGAGACTTCTCAGTTTGCCTGCTGAAGACAGGCAGACATAACCTCTCAACAAGCCTTAAGGCATTACAAGATTTCTATCACCCTAAAAATGTGCAAGAAAGGAAGGTATTAATATTACAGATCTTTCAAGTGTGATGCACTGAAACAGAAGAAATGTAGAAAACAGAAAACAACAGATGAAAAAGACAGAGTTTGGACTAATGGACTAAAATAAGTTACACTAAAAGTCTCCTTTCATCTTTCCAGGAGAGTATCTAGCAATGCCCCTACATGTGTGGGGTACCAAATACAAGTGTACACTTGAAGGCAAAAGACACTTACTGTGTTGTCTCAGAGGACAGCTTTGTAAGACACTTTTAAGAAGGCTTTTGCCTTCAAAGCAACGTCTCCATATATATAGTTTTGCCAAGCAGCAAGATTTCCCCACAGCACACTGTACCTGTAATTACCAGGAATGGTTTGGCTCAAATCCCTCCTGCAATTCCTTCTGTTTTCATTGTACAATTCAAGGCGATGGGGACAAGGTGTTTTCAACAGATATTTCAGCTGAATCTATCATCTGTGACTACCTCCCTCAGAGACTAAGTTTATCGTGCTTACGCCCAAGGCCATCTTTCTCCTTTTTGTAAAGGGCTGGGGACTGAAGTTTTGAATAAGTACTGTGAGGTTGTTCTGTGAAAGCCCACATTAGCTACAAGGTGTGATCTGTTTCATTTTTGTGGTTATTTGTGAGCCTGGACCATGAAGGAGGTATTCAGTTTAGGTTGAATTAAATCATCCAGCCTTCTCTCCTGTAACATATTAAAAATATGGCTGGTTGGGGTTGTGTTTGTTTGTCTTTTGTTTAGGTGTACTTTTGGCATTTTGATTCAGTTAAGAAATATCACAAAATACTGACGTCTCAGACTGTATTTATCAGTCATCTACCCTTTGAGAGCAGGTTTGGTTTTCAGTTGAAACTAAAGATGTTCAGGAAAGAAATTACAGTAATCAAGACGTTTTTACCTCCATATTCTGTCCGCTTTTATAAAGCTGAGGTACAGCAATTAACACTTCAGCTGGCACATCCTTATCCAGCACACCAGTAATCAGTTGTGGAAGAGAAGAGAAGAATAAATTAAAGAAGATCAGATACCACTGATCAATCATTGATGAGCCAGAGAACCCGCAGTAGAACTGATACCAGAAGAGAAGGGCCACAAACATCTGAAACAGAACAAGCAATGCTGTAAATATAACAAGACAAAGAGGATCATCACCCCACTGTGTTCTGAAACCATTCTGATTCCACTTCTGTAAGGACTTATCTATAAACACTGAACACATGAGCAATCCTTCTGAGGGGGATACCTACTCTTTAACTCACTTCCTAATGCATGGACCACTTGGCTAAGCTGCAAACATCTGGCACACCTTCAAGTCTTTGTGCTGCTGGAACCTCAGATCTCGGGCATCACAAAAAATAACTTCCAGTTCAAGTGAAACACTGAGGTGCAATTTAATTAACTGTAAAAAGCTCTCCCAGCCACCACTGACCTCTAGGTAAATGAGTACTGATGTCACAGCACTTACACAATTACTGTAAGAACAAGCATTTCCACAGTAATATCCTCTGCTGGCTGGAAATGTTTTGGGACACTTTTTTGGTCTGCCAACAGATAAAGGCAGAGCTTTTTTGCAAGACCAACATGAGACCAGCAGCAGTAAGGAAGGTGAAACTGTAAGGTCTAGGAAAGTTGTCCTCAATATTCAGTCTTTGTGCTTTGACATCCAGCAAATTAGCAGTGCTGTAAAGATTCCTCCATCTCCCTTACTCTTCAGCTCTGAAGAAGTCAGCTGCATATACAGCTGCAGAGGGGCTGTTCATCTACTTGGGTTGGAGTCACCCGAAAAGAAACAAACCACACAACTTGTTTCTTCTACAATCTTTTCAGCATGGAGAATCCAGAGGGCTCAGGAAAGGTGCTGATTTCAGATGTTGATGAAGGATTTGAGGCCTAGAAAAAGATGGCCAGCTTCCTAGAGAAGAAAATAAATTCCCAGGCTCGGTTCTCCTAAAACTACAATTATTATTATTCTTTGTAAAGTGATTAAAGCCAGAAAACTGTTGGAAATTGTTGAGGGTTTCCCTCCTTTTAACCATGAAGATGGGAAATGACATGACCTCTCCTTTCACTTCCTCTTCTTTTTGTATTCTGTTCTCAAAAAGCTTTCAGCCAGATGGAGAATGTTAACCCTTCATGAATTTTAGATATCCAGAGGAAAATACAGATCTGTCCTATCTGTGTACCCAAATGTGGTTGAAAATTAAACATAGGAGGAAAAAAAGGCTATGGTGTGCTTAGTCAGTGAAAGCTGCTTTAAGGAGACTAAGCCTATCTTGTAAAGGGGAATTGCCACAGAGTAAGAGGTCGGTCCTGCAGTACACAAATGTACCTATATGTGTGTATATATATTTATACACCTATATATACATAAAGCAGATATATGCTCAGGCAATGTTTACATCCTACATTGAAGTGGCTTGTATATGAGCAGCAAATACACCTCACTGTTAGCGAGCCCATACTATAAATTAACCTAGGAAAAGTTAAATGGTAGTATTTTTGTAAGCACAACCTCTAGAAATGTTTCTGTAAATATATTTCAAGAAAAATATCTTCCTCTGGCCCAAACAAGACTGAGTTACCAAAGGTACCCTCTTCAGTACAGTTGTCTGGGACATGGCAATTTCCCAGATTGAACATATTTTGAAAATTATTCATTTTCCACATCCAAAACCAAACAAAATTTCTCACGTAATTTCTCAAAAAGAAATTGCAATAAATATGTGAATGTAGATACTTTTTTCTCACTGTTTTAAAACAAAATGCAGCTAATCCTAGACCTATTAAATTTTCTCTCTAGAGCCTTGCTAACTTGTCTTGGAAATAGTTTGGCTCTGGCACAAATAGGCAGTTTGATGAAAATACAGTCAGCTGAAAATCTTCCTACCACCTCTACTATGGGTCTTAATAGTGCTGTTGAAGAAAGCTATACAAATACATGAAATTTCAGTAACCAAGCTTAAACCAGATTTTTTCTCCTGAAATTTATTTTGTATTAAACAAGTTTTAAATTTTATTTCAAGTGTTCTCTCTTGCCTCTGTGCATTACCCTTCTGAAAAAGACAAAACAAATTTACATAAAGGTTTTAAATAAAAAAAGGTTTCCTTTCTTTTCCTGCCAGATGAGACTTTTATGAATGTGGTCCCACACAGAATTTCTCAGTCAATGAAGTATACATCAAAAAAATGTTCAGTGCTGTCTTGCAGAGACAAAGTATAAAGGGGAAGAAGATGTGCATGCTTGTGCAGGTAAAATTTTGTTTACATGAAATCACTTTTCATCAAGCTCAGATATTTCCAGTCATGCTATGTTTTAGTTTATATTTTACTTGTATTTTTATCATCTCCAAGAACCCAAACATCTTCTTGGACAAGACATTTAAATTTCCAAAAGGCTTTTGCAGCAATATGGAGTTTAAATTTTAAATTAGATAGGTTCTAGTGGAGAATGGAAAATTTCATAGCATGAGCAAATGGGGAAAAAACACTTGAGGAAAAAGAAAACTTGCAGAACATTTGCAGTGTAGCTGTCTTGACTCTCTGTGGAGAATCATCCAGAATAGTCTCCTTGCAAAAAGTTCAGGTGCTCCTGTCTTTCAATTTTTAACAATCTTTCCTTAAGGGCAGGCACTGTGTCAGACATATTCATGTCTATACGCTGGATATCCAACTACAATTTTAGAGTCAGAAGCAACAAGTATTTCTCAGAAAGCTCTGAAGGCTGCCAAAACACAGCCAACACAAAGAGATTTTTTCTGTTATTTTCTAGCTTTGAGGCGGTAGCTTCTGAAAATGTCTTACTAAAAATGGCACAAGAAATAATACTTGTAATCAAGGGCAGTTGTACCAAAGAAAATCGAAGATTTTACCCAAGCTGAACAAAAGCGTCGATGTATAAACAGCATCTCTGGCTGCTGATTGCTGGAGTGTCTCTGTGCATTACTTCTGTGTTTATTTTTTTAAATTTTAATATAAGATGGCTATGCATACACCTCTTGGAAGTTCAGATTTGATACTGTCAATGGGTATCTTGGAAACATCCAGCACTGGGGGTGGGAGTACAGATGTTCAGCATCATTCAGGAAACAAGCCTTAAAACTGATGCATCTGAACACCACCACATGTTTCACTGCTGTACTTCAACAGGTGGCTCTCCACTCAGTGCAGCATTACTTATATTTGCTTGCTATTTCTGACTCAAGAAGCAGCTCAGACCACAAAGTCCCTTCTTTCTTTTGTGTCTGAAAGGGCACTTGCATGCAGTCCCTGCTCTGACCACAGAATGTATTTTAACACGCTTCTTTTAACACAAAGATGCTTTACTAATCTTTCAGCACCCTTAGGTATTCCTTTGATGTTCAAAATTTTGAGCAGATGATGGTTTTCTTCTGATAAAAATTGAGGATTAGATTAAAATCGGAAAGCAACTTTTACAAAACTGAAAGCCACTTTTTTTCTGAGACTGGGGACAAAATCCAGTCTCCTGCACACAATTCATACATTGCCCTCTGGAGCAAACAGAGGTATGAGAGCTCTAGCTGTCCTCTTTTTCCTGCTTCTTCATATGCCTTACTCCCAAGGTGATTTGTAGCTGTTGCAAGTGAGCAAATATATGTGCCTGCCAGTAATTCCCACCCAGCTGGTGGTATTCTTGGTTGCCTTGTTAGGCTGTTTTCAATCAATCATCTTTGTACTTCAAGATCAATGCAAAGGGCCTTTGTTGAGGCCAAGGAGTTGAGTTGCCTCTGGCTTGATGCCCAGTACTGGAGTGGGTCCTGTTTCATATACCCAGGAGGGAACACAGACCCGTCGTCTGTTCTTTACCACCGTGTGCTTCCTTTCTAATGAACTCTTTTGATTAGTTGGGAGTAAGATAAATCAAGAAAAAAACCTTCCCAGTCTCCACATCTGAGACACAGAGAGGACTCGAATTATCTCAAGTCACTAGGAAATATGTACAGTGATTCATAAACAATGATGAGATACAATCAGGAAGAGAAAACACACTCAGCTGCTACTTGGGACCAATTCTGGATGGCTTTGGCACTGAAGACTCCTGTATCCAGCCAGCTAAATTTTGCAAAACTGCTCTACAAAGAAACTTTTCTTCAGCAGTCTTGTTATTTGTGTTACCTAATTTGCACATTCAGCAGCACACTGTAGCTGTTATGGAGTGGGTCCCGTATTTCTGCAAATGGCAGCCAGCTGTCTTTCAGCTCTGCAAATATCTCTGCAGCTTATTTATAAACCATTTGAAGGCTGACCTAATGCTCACTTAGCACAAAATAAACCCTGGAAACATGTGGTGCCATAAAGCTGCCAAGTTAAACACTTACTGCATTTTTGTAGAAGAAATACAGCACCATGTTGGCGAGTCGGGAATAACACCAGTGGCCATGAACAAGCAAAAGCTTCT
The DNA here is from genome assembly GCA_013397815.1 of Aleadryas rufinucha. Classification (NCBI taxonomy): domain Eukaryota; kingdom Metazoa; phylum Chordata; class Aves; order Passeriformes; genus Aleadryas; species Aleadryas rufinucha. The sequence continues at coordinate 973,557 of VZTH01018474.1, read as the reverse complement.
CCAAATGCCTGAACCTCGGGATTGCAAAGTCGCTTGCCATCACCGCCTTCAATGAAACAGAGGTTGGAATCATTATTGTAAAGCATCGCTTTCAACACTAACAATGAATCTAGTCATCTTCTCGACTCCTACAGTCAGTGGAACTTGTACTCATGAAGAATGGAATTCATGACAGTGCTTATGAAATGCAGCTGTTGCTGCATGGATTTGAAACACCCATGAGCAAACGCGGCAGCTTGGCAGGACATGCAAGGCAACCCGGTCCTCACCCAGAGGAGATCACAGCCTACATTGCAGATGGTGATAAGCTACAACAAAAAGCAAGAGGTGGGAGAATGGCTGGCAATTGCAGTTGCACAAGCATGAAGGCTCAGGGTCCATGTGTGAAGATCTTGGTGGCTGTAACATTTTTCTCTGTAAAAACTGCAGCGTACTTACAGGGCAAAATGAATTTCCAGAGAGTAAGATAAGAACAGCACAATTAAGTGGTTGCATCATAATTATTCCACTTTAAAAGACAAAACAATAAAAATATTATTTTTAATTTTATTTGCAGACCTGGTTTATAAAGTTTACTTCGCTGTCCTGAGATACCAGTATTTTGATGGTTTTTTAAAATCACACATTTTCTATAACTGTGGATGAGAAAAAATCACACTAGATGAGAGTCCTCTGGGATTGTGCAGACTGTCAGATGACATTGACAAAATGAATCACACAGTTTCTCTCTAATTCTGACTAAATTTCAGGGTACTGTACATCTAGATGAGACCTACTTGTGTTATCATGGCTGTTTCATGATTTTCCTTATCCCTAGGATCACACTAAGGTTTAATTTGATATTATTTTACATTTAATTTTCTATTTTGGTATCACCTTTCTTCTCACAATTCAGTTCAGCAAAAACAGAAGGAAAGGTGAAAACCTCCAAAGGAGGAGTATCTTCCTTACACTCCGCTAGGTGTATTTTGGCTGTATTTTTAAATGAGAGACATATTTCCTTTTAAGTTTTCCTAATTCTCTTTCTTGGTAAAACATAAAAAGGGCTCAGTTTTTCCCAAGTAAGTGCTTGTAGAAGCTATTAAAATAAACTCTAAAACAGTATGCAAGAGAAGGTGCAAGAATGCATTGCAATTTAAGCAGTAGATATATATACATATAAGGACTGAGACACTTTTTAATATGTTGACACATCCTAGGATTTCTCAGGTACTGAGACACGCTTGTTATAACCTCCCTGCACAGAAGTCTGATTTGTCTTGCAGGCATACAGTTATCTTGCAGTTTGAGGAGAACAGAGCTATGCTATGTCTGCTTCCTTGTCCTCCACCCCATCTCAGCCTATTCCAATGTCAAAACAAAACTCCTAGCTTCATTTGTGCTTCTAACATAGTACTTCTCAGCACACGGTGAGAAGCGTCACGATTTTTTTCTTTTTTTTATTCCATTTTTATTATGGCGAGGAACACGGAGAGAAAGATATGTTATCCAATTACATTTGCATGTTTACTTAGTCTCAAAATACCCCCATGATTTTCACATTTTACTTTTTTTTTCTTCCAGCTCCACATGCTTCCACAGAATGTGGAAAGAAAAGAAATCAGACAGTATTGCTGTCTTAGACATCTAAATGCTCAACGCCTTCTGAGTACCTGCGTGTGTATGATTCTGACAGTTGTTCATAGTAAAGAGGTCTGTGTGGTTCCTCAGGACTTGCAGGAAGGGAACGGATCTATAAACATTTTCCACTCTGTTGAACTTTCATTTAGAAAAAAACCAGGTAGTTTAATGAGTTAATGAGAAAATAGCTTTCAGACCTGAATACACTGCAAAAGCCAGGGGAATTTGAAGACTGGTTATTTTAAGTGTATGAGCTCAACTGAAAGTGCCACAAAGGGGCAAGGAGTCAAAAAAAATGCTATGAGCAATATATGTCTGCATTAGGGAAAAAAGTGATCTGAATCAATACATAGATGACAAGAGCTTATTGGTAAGTTCATAAGAGGTGGTAAGACCCAAGAAGTTTGCAGCAGACTTTTTTGAATTGATAGGTTTGGAGGGGAGCCCACAAAACCAGCCTTCTCTGAGCTCTCTGGAGCTTGCACTGTCTGCAGAGTGATACTGCAGAAGTAATGCAGGATTTGAAGATTCGTACACATTGAAAAGTGTGTGATGATAAAGAAGAAAAATATCTACTGACTTTTCTCCAGTGACCTGTCCTAGCTTCTGCTGATCTGCAGTCAGAAAATGCATAAAGTTGATACCCAAGTTCATAGCTCACTTAAATTTTTGTTTCATAAGTTTGTGTGTTGACCCAAATAAATTACAGCATTCATGAAACCCCATGAAATAAAACTGTATAGCCAACTTGTGCACTGTGTGAAGGAGGTCTCTCTTCCCTTTTGAGGAAAACATCCAGCCAATGTTGCAAAAAATGCAATTTGGGTCAGAGAACCACCCACTGGTAACTAAGTTAAGGAGCATGCTCATCTGCTCAGGTCCTCAGGATGGAAACACTTCCCACTTTCACTGTAGAGCTATTTGACATATACTCAGCTACTCTCTTTTCTCATGCAATCAGCCCACCCAAATACAAGGTAGGTTGTGGAAATGAGGTATCCTCCTCATTCTCTGTGTCTTACTGCCATGCCTGGTCCTAACACTGCAACTGATCTGCATTAGCAGTAGAGGAGGCTGAGATAATACACACATCCTATACATATACATCCTCTCTTCTGTGGATGAGAGAAGTGCCTCTTACACAGTTTTAAATGCAGTAATCATGGGTGGAACACATCCAGAAGACTACAAGGCAAGTATCCTCATGCTGCTATTCCCTGTGACTGGAAATGTGGCCAAAACCAAGACTAGATATAAGGTGTAGGGAGCAGTGGTTCTGCAAAGGGCCACAATTTCTACTTTCTTTACTGTTTTGCTGTCTAAATAAGCTGAGTGAGTGAGATGTGTGTGTGGCTGGGCTAAGGGTCACCACCACACCATGCAAATAAGCTATATCAGTTGTATTGGCTTGTGCAGCCACTCCACAGAAAAAGTATACCCAAGCAATACAGGAGAGAGGAGAATAAAAGCCAGAACAAGATGAACCTTTATTTCCTAAAAAATGCATAGCTGAGCTTTTTTCCTCCTTTAAACAAGTATTTAGCTAATTATTTCTTTAATCATATTGCTTAGAGGGATCTGGTAAGTTCAGTTTTCTGAGAAGGTAGAGTGTGTGTAAACTCATCACAGATCTGAGAACAAGTGTGAGCTCAAACTCAAGTTGAAAGAACCCTTATAACACACAACTGGGACTCCTCAGCACAACTTGCTGCTTTTCCTTTATTTGTGCTGACTATCCAGAGGCAACGTGAACAATCTGACCTATGGGAAGTGGCTGTTTCACCCCCTCATGGGAGTGCTTTCCACTGGATGAGCAACATTACCTGCATGCCTTCTTGACCAGAGATCCCCACACCAACATCTGCCACTTGGATCATGCTGACATCATTAGCACCATCACCTAAAGATGACAAAATACAGTTTTGTTGTCACTAGTAGACCAACTACTGTTAGCAGCAACGAAACAAAGGAAAAACAGTTGTTGGTTGAGTCAGAGACATTTACTGAGTGTTGGTTGGGTATAGTAAGGGAGATGTGTGGTAGAAAAGGACACATCTTTAGAATATAAGGTTCAAAGCTTGCAAAGTTTCCAAGACATTCTGATCTTTGTAGACCTTTTTATCACAGGAAAGTAACAATAAAACAAATCCATCTCTTTTTAGTAATACCTAAAATTCAGGTATCAGGCCTGAACTGCACCAATAGTAAAACAGTGGAAAGCTGAGAATGAGCTTCCCAATACTTTTACTTCCTGATTAACAGTCTGTCTGCAATCAGGTATGACTAAGAATTAAATGTGCAAGAAGGCCTAAAGCCAATGAAAATGCCTACACTGTAAAAATACTAAAAAAAGTTAAAAAGCAAACGAATGAAAGAAAAACTCAAGGGAGTAGGGTTGACCAGTCTGAGATCTTTAATACACTGAAGACTTGCAGATTTAATTGGAATGGTTGCAGAGCCACCACCCCCTACTCTGCTTCCAATCATGATACCACAAGTGACAGGTGCTATAGACAGGATACCAGAATGAGATATGTATCTACTTATTAATCTCAAATTTACAGCCAGTGTACTAGTGGGAAATGAAACTCTATCAGCTTATGACAAGACACTTGGTTTTAAACTTCAGTGGCTGAGGTGCACACCACATCTCACCAGGCTCCCTGCTGTTGGCACATGTAAGAGTGGTATCCACTCACCAGACAAAGCTGATGTCTTTGTGACTTTGTGACACAACCCCAAGTTAGCTCATGTTGATTAAAAGGGAGGATGCATACAGCTAGGCTTTAAGCCAGAGCAGGAGCTTGAGCTTGACTCATAGGCTCAAGATGCTCAGAAAGAATGAAAATACAAGCTGCCCAGTCTCCACCAGGGTTTTTAAGCATTCTGGATAATTCAAGTTAACGAGCCAGATGTTTTTTACAACATATGCAAATGATTATGTCCACAGTCAGTTAGCCAAAGATATAAATGCAGTAGGACGGAGGCATATCTGGGCTAGATATAATATATTGAGCATGAAGATTATGATAATCAGCACATACTTGGTGATGTCGATGTCACACTAGTCTGCCAATTATTATATTTACTTAGGGTTTCTCATGGGCAGGTCCCACCCACATGTGTTCCAGCTATAATTAACCAATATAGGTAGATGAAAGCAAGTGTATTTGTGACAGTGTATGCTGAAATCATATCTTCTAATGAAACATGAACGTAAACTTGAGATAGGGAAAGAAGAGCTGGTTGACTTGTGTAAAAATCACAGAAACATGGAAGATCCTGTCAAATTTAAGACAGACTGACTGCCAAAGCCTCCCCTTTGCTAATTAAGTGATTTGGTGGGAAGAAGTGTAAGCATTGGCATGACACCAGTTGTAAATCCACTCTCTGTAATGACAAGGCCAAGTCATAGCCTGTGCTGTATTGCTGACTTGTGATGATAAACACAGAACCTTGAGTTTAAGCATGATGGGATGAAACAGCACTAAGCACATTTTTGGTGTAATACAGTGATTGCAAAATGGTGTTTTGCACAGCATCAGACAACCCAGCTCTTCACAGCTGTGTTCAGACATGTCAAAACCTCTTAGCATAACTGGGTCCTGATTACCTAACTTCTGTAGGAAGAAATCCCAAATACTGCTCCAGAGTTCTGTCCTGGTTTTGATTAAATATATTAGAATAAATATATTAGAATTGTCCAACATGTTTTCAGACAAAACGGGAAGGCTGTTTCAATTGTGAGGCAGCTGGGAGGGTCCTACTGCATGTCAAAAAAACCAGAATTTTCAAGACACAGTATTCAACAAGGCAGGCTAGTTTAAACTGAGGTATTTACCTATTGCCAAGGTCATTGCTTTCAGTTTGTCTCTGACTAGTTTCACTACCATGCTCTTTTGGAGTGGGGTAGAGCGACAACACAGTACTGAACGGCATCGCTTGGCTAGTGCAAGAAATTTTTCTTCTAGCGTGGGTTCCAGGGCATAAGCTAGAGTCCTTCCATCAATCACTAGGCCCAAGCTGGAAAGCACAGAGGAAGAGGGTGGATAGAGAGGGGTGAACCCAACAGTCATGTTTCCAGTAGCTCCGTCTATTGTGTTGTTTGAAAATTTAGACTCTATGCATTGCAGACACTGTTCCAGCAAGACAGCACATGTCTCCTGAAAAAAAGTTCAAAATAAAAATGCTTGAGAGAAAAGAACATGGATTCAAAGGCTTCTGTTTGCTGTATCTTTAGGCATAACTAATATGGGGAATGTATTATTTGCTGCGCCGTTAAAGTTTTAATTTCTAATAACCATCTTTTCTACTTGTTCTGAACACACTTGATTCTTGCAGAAGGTGTGGCAACAATAAAGAGTAGAAAGGCTTAAAATCTAATTCTTCTTTAACATGCACTTTTGCGTGCTAAATTAATTTCTTTTAGCTCCTCAGAATAACAGTGCCGGGAAATGATACATAATTGGTACCAAGTTAAGTATGGTGATGAACACCATTATGGTGATGAACACCATGTATACGCCCACTACTCAGATCAAAGAGTTATGCATTGTTAAAGGCCAATTAAAGGTTATTTAAGCTGAAATTTCTCTCCTAGCCATACTCAGCTAGAAGATGTTATTGAGAATATATGAACATTCAAAAGAAATGCTATTGGTCTTACAGCAAAGTATGACTAAAAAGAAAAACCATGGAAAATTAATTTACCAGTTCAGTTGATACACCCCAGAATGGAAAATGCTGTTATCTTTTCTTCCTTTTTGAAAGAAATTGGAGCTGAATATTGATGGCCTACTTCTCCTCTGCTGATCTGAAGTCCAATTTTATCACCCCATAAAAGGACTACAGCACTATCAGTCTGGTTCCTTGTATGTTAGACCGTATCAGTAAACTCTTTGTGACTGCTTGCAACAAGTTGAGCACAGGAAATATCAGTAATTCAGAAGGATTAGAAAAGCTCTGTTAGGAAGCAAGGCATTACTGTAGATGTGGTTTTCTGCCTCTCAGTGTTAGCATCGAAATTTAAATACTGCTTGTGTCTCCAGAGAAAAAGCCACCTGAGAAAACATGAATGACTGAGTTATCTAAATACTACATTTCAGTGGCATAAAATAAAGCACAAATTCTCAATAGGTTATCAGTTGCTTTCTTTCTCAACATGTATTTAATAAAAGGTTGCTTTTTAGACCCATTAGTGCCAATAAACAGAACTAGGGATGTTTTGAGAATGCATACCAAAGAAAGTGATTTATGCTGCTATGGCATATTTTCATTCATGGTGGAGTTCACAATACACAGTTACATGTTTTCAGTATGTTTATGATAGATGAGACTATGGTTTAGAAGCATGATTCAGTGAATAGTATTCAAAGACATGTCCTACCTGAAAATTATGGATGAAGCAGGAAAAGAAGAAAAAAAAAAAAGAGGAAAAGGAAAAAAGCCATCAAACTTTTAATTGTACAAGTTGAAAATAAAGGAAAACTAGTTCATTAGTAAACTTTTATATTGGATCTGCTTACTGGTGACTCAGCATTCAAAGTGATGATTTCTTCATCGTGATCTAGTAGCTTGCAGGCATATGCAATATTAACAGCTGTTTCTTGCTTGTCTCCAGTAAGAACCCAAATCTGCAACCCAGCTTTGCGCAAGCTTGCAATGGTTTCTGGAACACCCTCCTGCAAACGGTCCTCTATGCCAGTTGCACCTAAGCACACATAAAAAAGCAAAATATTCCATATTAAATGAACACTTAGGGTACCCCAGAAATTTTAAGCTTAGATTTTAAAAAAACCAAACCCCAGAACAACCAGCAGTCACTTTCACCAGAAAACAGCTAAACTACCAATGGCTGCAAGATTTAGGCAGCTTTTTGGAGGTATTGAGGAAGAAGAGAGGAAAGTAGCTGTGGTAAACATTTGCATCACCAATAAACAACAAATCCAGAATTCAAAATTTCAAAACCAACCAGATGCCACTCCTAGTCCCAGAGGTTCACAAGGCTTATTGTCTCTGTGCTCTATATCTACATCATTTCTGATCAATGTCACTAGGGAAGGTGTTGGTTCTTGGAGAACATTTCAGTTCCTAAGGGTCTTAACTGCCTTTTCTCCACGAGAAGAGAGTGGGTCACTACAAATTCCTCTAGCTGAAGGGGAATAACAGCAGGACTGCAGCTTGGCAACAGCAGATTAGGTTGCAGACATAAACCTTTTCATGCCTTGCTGCTGCTCTTTGCTGTGGCAGAAAGACACGGGTGGCCAAATGAGACATAGCAGAGAATAAATCATAAATCTGTTGACCATGATGTGAGAGTAAAATGTGTATTTTCATGCTTTCAATGCATCTTTCGACCTCTTTATAAGAGACTGGGTATTTGTTTTACGCTTACATAAATCAATTGACTGAGACAAGATCTTCATATATATGAAAAGTGGCAAAAAGCCACTCAGGACCAAGCTCAGTGTCACCACTGGTACATCAGTGCTCCACTGATTATCAGAGAAATTTCATTGTGAGGAAATGCAAGTCCTGCTACTAGCAAATGAGGAAGTGACAGACATGCAAGTTACCTGGAACAAGAGGAAAAACAAAATAAACTTTTCTCAGCTAATTATTACTCCTATGATTGTTCCTTGAAAAAAACCCAATTAACAGTAGAAGTCCACTTAAGTCTGAGCATCAGTCACTTACATGAAAAAACATTCTTAGGGCAGTGTTGGGAAAGCTATTGCTATCCAAACAAAGAAAAATATATTCCAGACTAAAATTTTTATTCCCATAACCTAATGATGAGTGATCATTGCAAGGTACAAACCACAGTATGAGGTTCTTGGGCAATGCTGAACAGATAGTTTACTACTGACCAGAGCTCACTTATTTGTCTAGCAGCTCAATACCACTTTTTTTCTTTTTCTTTTTTTTTTCACCTCATACTGCAGCCAGAGCCAACAGGTACACTCATGGTTGAGATCTTGATTACTCTGGTCCGAACTAGGCAACTCATGCCCCCCTTTAAGTCAGGGGAGAGAACCAGACACTTCAAGGGCATGATTCACCTAATGCTAAAGCAGGTATCTAAGTCAGACCAAATTAACTACACTATTTTTGTCTCTCCACTGGTTATATGTTGAGCCTTGGAGATCTGCAGTAAATTCATTAAAAGTTGGGTGAGGTGGATCTGTCTCCCAGAGACAGGCATGCTGGCAATTAGTGAAGGTTGTTTTCTCTGATAGTGTTATGGCTGTGCCAGTTTTCTTGCCAGAGAAAGCAGTTGGATGCATGGAGTATTAGTGTACATACATACATTTTAGAATCGCAGTGCTTTCAACATCTCAACTCAAAAGACTATGACTTAGGTCTTGCAATACTTTTTACATACACTGATTTTAACTGCAAACCCTTGCCACAGAATACACAGGCCCTGAGTGCATGTGCTGAACCTGATGTATATGAAAGTTGATGCCTCTCACAGACGCAGTTTATGAGCTTTGCTTTACGCATGTCTCTGGTGCCCCTGGAGTCATGGAAGTCTCTGACATGTTGAAGCGGCACTGAGCTAATGAAATTCTGTAGCCAGCTTGGGCCAAGTCCTCCTCTTGTTTAGAGCAGCAGTTCCCATTTATGATATTGGGTCAAATTCATCCCTGGTATTACTCCACTTATTCCACTAGTGATAAAATGACGGCAAGAGCAAGGAAAACAGGGTATGTCTTTTATGCTAATTATATCCCGTTCCTTTGTGGTGCTGCACATGACAGCCATGATAAAGTCCCACGGAAGCCAATTACTATACTGTCAGAAACAATTTAAGGGAAAGAACAGATTTCATAGCCAAGCTTTCAGAATTTTTATCACATTTTAATTTCATGTCCAGCTCTCATTTAATTACCTAGCAGATGCAGATTCTTCTCTATCCGCAGTGCTGACTGAAACAGAAGTTCTTCACGATTTTCAATAGAGGATTCTGCTTCTAAATGAGTTTTTAACCAACAGCCGTACTCTTCCTTGCTGAGAACCTATATCACAAAGAGTATGTGAGGGCACAGTCAACATGATGCAAAGGCATTTATCCTTTACTGAATAAAAGGAAAAAGAAGTTATGAATCAAGAACAATAAAATAATAAATACCTTCAGTAATCTTTGTCAAGACTCTCCTTAAAAGCAAACTAAAAGCCTGCATTTACTTACTCTTTTTGCAATACAGAGGGTCCGCAGCCCATCTACAGCATAAAGATTAAGGTAATTCTGGGTTTTGCTTCGGATTTTTTTTTGATGTTTGCCCCGAGGGTCATCTAGATAAGAATAAAAACATAAATTACTCATTGAAAAATAACAGCAGCTGAATTTCCTCAGAGAATAAAAACTTGTATACAGTACTTACTGTACCAGCACTTTATAACTGATACTTTTAAAGAGCTGTTGATATTTCCTGGGAAACTCAAATTAAAAAATCCATTTAAAAAAAAAGTCTTTTTGTTCTCTTTTCTGTCTTCCCTCTTCAAAAAAGTCACTGTGAATGTACATGAGAAAGACTTTTTTTTTTTACTCCTTAATATTTCTTTCACCCAAATATTTTAAGAAATCATGATAATCTTCATAGCAAACAATGCTGTCAGAAATAGAAGTATGATTTCAAATACTCTACAAGCAAATGCTTTTCCGCTTCTCCACAGCTCATCATGTGCAGAAAAACACTTAAAAATAGGACTCAGTTTTCCACCAAGGCCAATATCTCGAAAGAAGTGGAAACAGTGCTCTGTTTTGTACATCTAAGTGCATGAGGGTCATTTTGTGTGTTAGTGCTGTACTGATACTTCCTATCAGCCTGAATCAATGCATGAAGTTCTGGGTATGGCTGTGATTCCATTTAGAGGAGAATTTGCACTTGCAGACCTCACAGCTGGCTTCTACCTTGGATGCATCAGCAAAACTTCCACTTAGCTTTACCCTTCACTTAAAGCCATGTGTAACTACTCAAAATGAGGAGTGAGCATCTGTTTCTTTTCTCTCTTTAGCTGGGACTGGTGCAATGTGCTCACTCTGTGATCAACATAGAGTAATAAATATGATGGCAGCACATTTTGCTCCATCTTATTATATGAAATGATGTCCCCAAAAATTATAAACAAGGGATGAAGCATTTTTTTATCATCAAGGACCAAGACAAGTCCATGAAAAAGGTACTGTAGTAGTAATCTTAAATAATATCAATTTCAAGGTTAGCACTAAAGTAAATGTACAAGCTGGTAAATTTTTAGATTGGAACCACTGAGTGAGAATGACCGGTACCTTTTGCAGTTTTTCTAATCCCTGATGTGATACTTTTTTTTACTATAGTTATTTCTGGGGGATGTAGAATCATTTCAGGATATAATTCTGTAATTGGAGCTATTCCTAAGTGCTATATTTGAGTTACTGGTACTTGCACAGTAACCAGTCACTGAGTCAGGTGATCACTCCTCACCAGAAGTCTGAGCACTGCAAGAAACCTGCTACGCACTCTGCACTGAATGTGCTCACCTCTCATACTAAGAGCCTACGTGCACTACACCGTTATATTAAGCACTTAATACGGGTATATAAATTAGATGGCAGAAATATCTTACAGTTTATACTTTTCAGTGCCCATTTACCCAGTGTGCACTCATACTGAATTTGATCCTGCCAGATGCTGACTGCATACATATATCTGTCTGTCTATAAAGTTACATAGCATTCAGCACTTTCATATTCACACAGCAGCAGAGTGCGTGATTGGGTATCCAGATGCTCCACCACAAACATGTATACGTACTGATTTCGTCGAAATAAGGGAACTGTGAGATTGGAATCCCAATATTCTGGGTTTTGTTCCATTTATCTCAACCCTGTATCAGAACATTTTGCTCACTGTAAAGCTATTTTCTCACCTTTAAAGACTCTTCTATCGTCTCTAGGTCTGCAAAGCTGGGAGTAGACATATGCAGTTGTTCCTAAAGGACTCTGTGAAGATTGTGGTATTTCCTGCATGTGTTCATTTCAGTTCCATCTCTGATTAAGGTCAAGTGCTGAATACTGACTGGTAGGAATATTCTCATGGGCTTGTCCATCTTCCTATCAATACCATCTATGCTATCACTGTTGATTGTCTCAAAGGGACAATATAGATATATTATTCCAGAAGGACATCCCTATAAGTATTACTTGCAATTGGAAAGCCCTTTGTGACACTATATATGGAAATATGCATATAAGGAACCAGCAGCCTAACACAGTTTCACTTAGCTACTTTTCTGTTAGTGCGTTATAACCTTTTTGGCACGTGATTTTGCTGTATAACATAAGAATTTTTTTTTCTGGGAGAAGTACTGCAGCAAACCTTCTTCGAAGCTTCTTATATTAGTGAGTCATCTTTTTAACTTAAACAATAAAGAACAATAAAGCAGGCAAGCATTCTTCCTAATTTATTGTGATACATTAACATTCTAGAGAAAAATGTCATATTTTTTGCATATCCCACATGAAATTGTCTTATGGGAGTGGCTATTTCAGTGGCTCACTGACTTCAAATGATGCAAACTTCAATAGGTGCTTAAACACATCAAAAGCTGTTTCTATCCCTTTAAGGTTAAGTGGTGTTAATCACTTCAGATCTGTCTGAATACCACAGGTGCTAATGCAGTAATCATAATGTCAAATGCTCATACCTCCTTCAACGAACAAAGACAGCAACTCTCTACAAGCAGAGATGTGCATACTATTTTCTGTGCAAATGCTCTATTCCAGCATGCCACTCTTCCACCAGCATACCAATGACAGCTAAACCCCCTTATAGCTGTTCATGTGCCTCATCAGTCCTACCCTGAGATTTACCTTGTGCTCAGAAGTTAGAAGGGGGGAAGGAATCTCTTGCAGACAAAACCCAGTTGTGGAGATTCTTTTTAGCTGGGATGCAGTGTCTGCTCTGAGCAGTGTGACCACATGCACCATGTCAGTGAAAAACAGCAAGGAAGTCTTCTCCAGAAGAAAGATAGAGAGCTAGTGGCTGGCCTTCTGTTTCTTCATTTCCTTCCATAATCTTGAGCTGCAGAAAGCCAGCCCAGTCATTGTTTTTGCAATGACTTATGCTCACAGTTCCTGTGCGAGCTGGGTATTGACTCAAACAGTAACTTTGTTATTTATGAACACAGTGACTGTTGAGATAAAGTAAAAACAATACACTCTCGGGAATCATTTCAAGGCGTTTCGAAATATCTGTTTGCTATCAGAATACACCAGGTTCCACAGTCTTAACTAGATATACAGGCAGAGCAAATGGAGTCAATTCATAATCTTTTTAAATTTTGAAGCTCATGACGATTTATACTTTTCTATAAGACACAAGGAAGCTAAAACATAATACTTCTGCTTCTGATTTTAGGCTGTTTCTCATGTCATATTCTAAAATACTCTTCCTCCCAAACAGGAATCTTTGTTTCATGCCATGTGATGTCTGAGCTGGGAGATTACAGACATGGTACTGCCTTGGTCCTTCAGTCTAAGGGCACAAGTCCCAAGTGAACTGCTTGACTAGCGTGCAGTTCACATGTCCCTGAAGTACTAAGAGAGCAGAGACCAAGCTGTGGGATTAGTTGTCACGTCCATTCACTTTTTAGTCATTTCCTTGAAATGATAAATAACTGAATTCTCATAGCATTACATCTCCTCTCACACTCATGTTCCACCATCACCAGTGAACTGGATGACACCAACGACAGGTCTCACAATACAGATAACAGCCACGGCATAAATCTTCTGAGGCTCCCTCTACATCCACTGACACTAGGATACTGCAGGCAGAGACAGTGAATTCAATTCCAGGAGTGAAAGACACTCAAGAGAAATGTCAAATGTTTTTCAGACAGATCTGCTGAAACATGCAGAATTACTAGTCCACTTAAGCCAGGAGGGGCTTAAGTAGACTAGAAAACAAGGGGAACTGCATATAGTGTTCTAGTGGCTGCACTTTACCTTGCTTGCAAAAGCAAAGCACACCAGAACTCATAGCTCAATTTGGGCTAAAAAACTCCCAAACAAACAAAAAACCAAAACCAAACCAAAAAAACCAAACCAAACCAAAAAACCCAACCCAAACCAAAAAACCTCCTGCACCATTTCAGAACTACTTTCAATTTACTTGCCTGTAATGATGGTGGAATCTGTATTTGCCCAGAAACAGACATTGCTTGTTCCCACACTGACCTTCAGGAACTCTGCTTCTTCTTCTCTGACATACATCACCATTGATAATGTTGACATTTTTTTATTTTCTAACTGGCCATACTGTTTTTACCTAGGTGGGTCCTAGAACTGCCTGAAATTTCTTTGATCCATTGAGTCTACTGTAAATGGACACTGCATTGGAAACTTTGAACATAGTCTGTTATATGGTGGCAAAAAAGTTTAAGACTTGGCATAAAATATTTTTTTCTTTTCTAAACGCTCAGTTCTCATTCTGAGAACTCATTTCCAATCATTATTTCCTAGGTATTAGAAATTTCCAGTGCTATTAGTATTTTGGAAGGGAAGAAGTTTCCATAGATGCTCTACATGCCTTCTGTGATACCAGATCTTTGCTAGAAAATTATTCATGAATACTTCGTTATTAGTTAAGGACAAGTTGTTCTTAATTTTTTTGGCTCAGCTTTGATTTATATGGCTGTAACCAGAAAACTAAAGCCAACATTTTTCTGTGTTTCGTTAAACTAAAATTACACAGTATAAGCCTTTCACAATTGTTTACTCCAACTCATGTCCAAGTAACCACAAAGTCAATGCATTAGTGAAACATGGGAAGTACCTCTAGCACTTTGGGGCTCTGTCCATTCATATTGGGGTAATCTTTAAACACCGGATAAAATTGCATGTTGAAAATACAGTAAATTAGATGCAAACTGATTAATGCAAACTGAAACCCATGTGTCCCCTCTAACTTCTGAAAGCTTACAGGATTCTTCTTGAAAGCAACTGATTACAATTAACTATTTAAGGTTGTCCCTGCTTCGTAGGACATTTGGGTGCTGGAGAATTCTCCACGCTTTAGGGAAATTCCATGTCCACAGCTACATGTCTATTGCTTGCTAGTCAACTATGTATTTGAAACCAAGATTTCTTGTCTGAACAGCATCTCTCCATCTTTTGCCACAACCTTTCTGTTTTGATGGCTGATTGATTCACATTGCACTTTAGCATCATAGTTAAACACCAGTGAATGTGCTGATTAATATAACATATTGCAACAAAAGGATGTAAGGACTTACAAATAAAACAGAGGGAAGCAGCAACAAGAAGTACTTCAGTTTCATATAAAATACTCAACTGTCCAAGCACTGCTAGGCAGGTTTTTCTAAAGAAATGTAAATTGCTTTGGCAGAGCTGCAAGAAATTCCTTTAAAATAAAGTTTTCTAGTAGATCTTCAACAGAATTATCTTCACTCATGAGGTAAGGAACCAGCAATTTGTTACAGAAAATCTGCTATAATTAAAAAGTATTATAAAAGAAGGGTAGAATGGTTGCCATTCTACCAAATGAAAGCAGGCAAGTCTACTTGCTAGACAAGGCAAGTATCATGAAATCTTCAGCAACTAACCTCCTCCCAATCCCCACAAAGGTAAGTAAGAAGTGTACCTGAAGAGCAGGGTAGAAGAAGATCCATAACAACTGAATCTGCTCCTTTAGTGTAAACATTTATTTCATCTGTGAGAGGATGCCTGACCACTACTGACATCCTCTTCCTGACGGAATCAAAGCCCAATGTATGTAATACTTCAAAGCTTAAGGTTCCCAGGTGAGGTAGCTCCACTGATACCTGGTCAGACAGCCTTCCAACCAGAGAACAGTTATATGCCCTTGCTGCATAGACGAGAGCAGCTTCATCTGGACTCTCTGCTTCGTAACGGAGTTCTCCTTCCTCAGGTACACCGCCCACAGCTGTCCTGCCTTGCTGGGAGCTGTAGCCATTGTTATTCATCTGTGCAGAGTATGCCAGCTTCTCTTCCAGTTTTAATAAAGTGCTATCTGAGGATGTAGATGAAAGCACGTTTAAACCAAACCTGTGCATTGATTTGCTGGTAGCTAGACTAGATGAACTGCTGCTGTTAGATCCAGAGGTCAAGCGACTTGGAGTGAATCTTCGTATGAAGTCTTCAATGGTTTTTACTGGAGATTTCAGTAAAAATCGGTCTCTAACCTTGAGAAGAACAAAACCCACCAATGAACAATGCCAAAGAAAACCTGTACAAGAATTCTGACACTGATAGTCTAATGTAAATGGACAATACTGACTCGACAACAACAAAAGAACTTACCAGAACTTCAGAATTGTATCTGTGTATGAAAGTGCGTATGTTTGTACTAAAACAATTTTTTCTTCTTTCATCTCCTCAGATATGACTAATGGACAGTCTGTCAGTATTGCACCACCACCATCAGCAGTGCATACTAAAAGCTACCATTAATATGAAACCCTGTCATCCTTTGTGCATATTCAGTGAAGGGAGTGAAAAAAAAGTTAATGCAATGTTTTTCTGTTGGGAAGGGTGGTATCTCGTAGAAGTAAAGTTTAATGAGAATATGCTAATGTTGAAAATATTCTCAAAAGACACATGTTGCGATAAGTAATTTTCCCTGTCTCTTTCAGCATTGAAGCATTTTGCTTCAGACATATCATTCATCTCAGTTCAAACAAATCTGTTCCAAAGATACAGTAGTATTAATAGTAATAGCATATTCATAGTAATATATATTATATTATTGTCTAACAGTGAATTCCTGAAACAGCAGAACTGAGCATTCTCCAAATGCTTCCTTGGCACAAAACCACATAATTTTGCAGACTAGTTCACTTTTTATTCCAATCTGGAACAGAAGCAAAGTGCAGAATTTTCTCCAGAATGGAAATTCCAGCTGCTGGTGAGCTTTAATATTACATTCCCTTATAGTTTTGTCGTACAGATCATCTTGGGATTGCGTTCTTGAAATTCTCGTTCATCAATGCCACTAGTTAAGGCCAATTTAAGCAGTAACGATCATTATTTCTCATAATGAGCTTAAGATGCATCTTTTACATAATTTGAAAGTTTTAAATGATGTTTTTCAAGTATGTTTGTTTCTCTTTTTAAACTTTGAAAAAATGTCTCAGCCTTTCCTTAATTTAATCCATACATATGAAATATTTATTCACTGACAGCTTATTTCCCTTTCTGGTAACTTTTGCACATTTACAAATTAGTTTCCACATATATATTTATGCTTATTAAATGAATAAGTTACAGTACAAGAAATCAGGAGAGTTTCAGAAGTATCTTGAAATTGTCGATGAAAACACATCTTGCCATGGAGGCAAGTGAAAGAGCTGACAACATACTCCATTCAACTAATGCATTTTTAAACTCAGTCACATAGTGGTTCTACGAGTCATCTCACAACTCGTTCTAGTTGTTTCTAGAACAACTGCACTAGAACAGGTTTTCCTTTCCCTAACTTACAAGACAAATTAGTATCAAGGCAAAAGATGCCTGAACTCTCTTTTCCTTTTCCTTTAACTTACCTTCTGTCGGGGCTGATTTGGTGCAGTAACCACGACTGTGTTGCATATAGTCAAAGCTATGAAGAAGTCAAAAACATCACATAGCTCTGGACTCAGATGGGATAACGGCTGGTCGTGGCTCCTCATGACCTCCAGATGCTTTGCACATTCATTCACTTTTTCTAACAACCTTGGGTCAGGTGTGATGTCCTTCTCCTAGTAACAAATACCAGTGATTAATATCTGTGTTTCTACACATTTCCAAAGCAGCAACAAGCAATTAAAGCATCCAAAGCAGTGTCAATATCAAGAGTTTTGTCATGGCCTTACACCACAGAGTAGAGGTGGAGAGAACTGTAACACACCCATTCTAGACAAAAAACAGTTAACAGTGAGCCCACTGGTAGAAATGATGTGAAATATTTATAGCAGCAATATTTATCTACTTTGGAGGTAGTGGATAGGAGAAGAGTTGCATACTAAATTTCCTCCCTCTTTCCTGTTTAATTCAGGACATTTATTATCTAATACTGAAGTATGGTACATTGCAGAGACGAAAAATGTGGAAAAAATAGACAGCAATGACATTTAAAGTTTAACTTTACATCAGCACAGGAAAATGAAACCATCTTCAGTTGTCTGTTAGAAAACAACAACCATCCACACATTTGAAGTTAATTAATGAGGGTTTTTTACATTGAAACACTGAGCACCTTCAACTCTATTTCATCAGTATTTTCTACTTATTTAATATAATTCTTGTCAGAGCAAACTCTGGTATTTCATAACAGAGGGAGGCAAGAATACAAAAGATTAAAAGATAAACTGATCTAAGCCTCTTTTCTCAACAGAATTTTATCTCTTGATGCTCAGCAGCTGATGAATATGAGCAACCACAGAACCCCATGTATAAAAACTGCAGCTTGGAATTTTATCAAAAGAGCTTACTCCTGACTGAAATCAAGAAGTGCCACCAGTGCAAACAGCATCTTTCTTTGTCTATATTTGTAATTTGCTCTAAGGGTGAATTTGTGTCAACAGCGCAACAATGCAAAACCCCTGAACAGACACGACTTGGCTCCTCTCCCCTCTTATTGCCATTCAGCTCATGTACAACTTAGATAGAATTACAGCAGTATAAAATAAACCAAATGAAGTTGTAATGACATTAAGTCAACAACATTTTGAAATGTAAAGATGTTTACTTTTTAAAATACAACACATGCAGTCGACTGATAACCACTGAAACACACTAAAAACTAGGCTATGGTGTATGCCAACAGTGTCTAAGAACTGGAATATGTGGTGTCCACCCCAGCACTAGATAGTTTTAAAATCCTCTGACAAAAGAGAAAACAAGAGGCATATTCAGAACAATATGTATCCTTGACCTCAATGCTATTCTCAGCTTCCGTAGACAAATGGAAGACATACATTTTCTTTCCAAAATCAAACTATAACTAAAACAAACATTTCAGATTGTCTTTACCTTCAGCTTGTTCCCACAGACAAGGCATTTAGATAAGATCTATGCCAACGCTTGATTGTTTTTGTACAAACAGCTGTGACCACAGAAGTAAAAACACCAAGACGAAATCTATAAAGAGGCACACAACGTGCTACAGATTTCTTTACCTTTTCCTTTTCAGGACATGGTTCTATTACAAGATACAGGACACTGTGTATTTAGTTCTCATGACTTACCATTGGGCTACTGAATGCAGTGTGCTTCGACAGTATGCTTGCTCTTTTTGCTTCAGCTCTGCTACCTGTGCGCCGGTGGGTTTTGGTGCTCTGGCTCCTGTGTATCACTTTGATGCTCTGATGGCTACAGATACTGTCACGCTGGGACAGAGTTCCTCCTTTTGGGGCTGCCTCTTCTTCCTCAGAATCAGGTTCTTGGTACATTGCTAAGCGTTTGGCTATCAGTAAAAATAAAGAGGGACAAATGTTGCATATGTTAAAAGTGGCTTAAAAAGAGGAAGAGGTGACTTTTTTCCAAGTGATCTGATTTTAATATTATACTGTGCTTTCACAGTAATAATGAATGATTCCATTACCAGGAGATATAGTGTAGACTTAATTGAATGGTAGTATCTAATGGAGGATGCAGATAACATAATTAGAAATGTACCTCCCTTATCATATTCTCTCTGAAAGGCAGTTAGACTCTGCAGTAATTCAGTGCATCCCTGAAGACTATTCTACAGCTCTGCCTGATGTAATCAACCAAATAATTTGGTCTTCACTTGAAATCTGAGTAGGAAATAAACAATCCAGAAATTTTTCCTGTAATTTCCAACACAAATTTCAAATAAAGTATTTTCCAGCAAAAATGTCACATCTACTGAGTACCAGTTAATGGTACCTGAAACGTACTCAGAACAACACACCTACAGAACACTACTGCCTTTATTTTACACACAGAGAGGAGGTACAGACAGCATTAAAGCCTTGCTTAAGGTCAGGACTATTTGCTGCAGAGTGGAGACATGAACCCAGGTTCTTGACTGGTAGCCTAGTGTTAAAACCACCCTGGAGTCTGTCTCTTCCTCTCTGCATGATAGGCAGGACAATGCAGCATGCAGTATGAAAACCAGGGTACCCTCACCTGCTGCAACACTTATTCCTATCACCATTTGCTGCAGTGACTAATTCCTGGTTTACACAGAATGAAAGAGTTTTTCCAAATGATATATTTTAGATGAATGCTTCCTCAGTGAAGAATCCAACTAAAAGAATTAATGCTAGAAAACAATCCTGGCAGTTGGATATACAGAAATCAAAAAGGAAACAGAAAACAGAGGTGTGGAACAACTGTAGAATCCTGCCCCTCTAATGAGAGGCTGTTTAACTCTAACTGATGTACAACATATTTTTTCATTCCTAAAGACCATGGGCATTTAGTAATCTGGGTGATTCATTAAGCAGGCAAATGCCACTCTAGGCAGGTATCTATTTATTCCTTCATTATGTATTCATTGAAAAGCCTTTCATTATGCTTTCAAAATAAGCCACACTATACAGATATACAGTACAAGTTACATGTGGTTCAGTTTGTTTTGGTTCTCTAGTGTAACAAATTAGATTTTCCTAATAGCACATGATAAATCACTAGCATGTAAGTTAATTATTCAGGCATTTAACAAACAAACAAAAAAATTCTTTCAAAATACTTCCTGAGAAAAATCTTGCATTATATATGGTGAGTTTGGCATGTGACCACTTTTAAAGTATCTAGCTTTACAAACAAAGAAAAACCCACCCTCACTATCCACTGCAATTTACAAACATGTTTTAGGTGTCAGAAAGCAGCTGGAGGAGTCGAAACGAGACCACACATAGTACACGGTGATAGCTCTGTCACTACAGTATCAGAAATCAGCGGTTTTTTCAACTCCATTTGAAACACGTATAGGCTTTGTCTGAAATGTGGGAAATGGGAGTTTCTCAGTCCTGGCCACGACTGCACACCTGGTCACTGCTCTAACTGTATGCCCAGGTATGCAGTATTCTCCACTGCACTCTGGCTCCTCCTGGCCAGAGATTCTGAAAAAATTCAGACCGTGGATGTAGAAAGGGCCATAGTGCATTTGGAGACACAGAGACTGCAGGACACGCTGCAGATCACTTCTGCCCCGCAGCTTGAATAGAGCCCTGCAGCCAAGGTCCTGAGGCTGATGTAGACTTAACAGTGGATGACTGGGGAGTTTCCTTCATAAGCATTATTTGGTGGGATAAATGTTTCTCTGTGTTATGTGGTGGGAAAGAAGTTGAGCAACAGCACACTCACTGCTGTGACGGCAGCTGCTCTTTGAGCCACACAGCTTCCAAGACAATAGCACAGCACTGTTGCCTTATCCTTTCAGTACCTGCCTAGTTCTCTGATTTGTATGACAGAACCTACAAGACAGCTCAAAGAATTAGGGAGGTCACTGGTCTCCTTGGTCCTTCTGCTGCGTGGTAATGAGCTGCAAGTAAATGAAGTTCATTTCACCTCCACAGGCTGCTTCCTGCAACTTCATGCATGTGCTTTGGGCCAGTGCAGTTCTAAGCTCTCCCATCACTCTTGCCCACTAATTCCCACTTTCTTCTGCTCTGTAAGCCTTTATGCATTTTCCCAGTGGAAATACAGATCCCTGTAGTGTGACTTTAATTCAACGGATTATAGATTTGTCTACATCAGAAGGAGTCTACACAGAGGGCCCAAAGTGAACTGCAGCACGTACTAAGCAGAGATCCAGGCCCTGGATCAAGTGGAGAGCCAGACTGTGCCAGACTGCTCACTGTTCCCCCAGCAAAACAGGTTCCTTCCAAAGGAAACCCAGGGAAAGAAGGCAGGAAGGCAGGAAGGCAGGAAGGAGACATGTCGACATCCCAGTGTGTTACGCTGATGCCTCAAGAACCAGAATGGAGCAGCACGCTGAAGGGCTTTTGTCCTTCCCTTCTCTGCACTCGGGAGGTATGATGGAGTGCACATCTGGGGAGGTATGATGGAGTGCACATCTGGGGAGGTGTGATGGAGTGCACACCCTGGGATGAGGCCTGTGTGAGGGCAGTGCCAAGTCAGACAGTGCAAGCTCTACCTTCATTATCTTCTGCAGGCTCCTAGTCACATGCTGCTAACCCCAGGCTGAAAAAATCATTGCTCAAGATGACACACCAGTAAGGTTTTCTGCACTTTACCAACATTTAAGATCTAAATCAATCATAAGAAAAACATTTTTGTGCCTCATTTTCACTAGGGCCCTCAGCAGCAAAACCAGTCTCAAGGAGAGTTGGTGCGACACGTGGGCATGGCCACTCTCAGGAAAAGCATAAGAAAAGCTTGGATTTGCCATAGGGATAATATTTTCACCATAGATGCTGGACATTTGAATGGTAGGCTGACAGAACTCTGTGCTGCTGCTTCTCATAACAGCTAGTATTCCTTGACAGGGAAAGGACTGGCTACAATTACTTACTTCAGCTTTGCAAAATGCTCAGTTAGTCCAACTCCCTTCCAAGCAGAGGTTTTTTTAAAAGGATAAATTTTCTTTAATAATTATACCTACTTTAAGCTTATGCTCTGAAAATATGCCTTGAACTATAAGACTTCAAAGATCCTGAACTGAATATAATTTTATTCCCTGTATAAAAACTCTTATGGTTAAGCAGAGAATGCATTTCATGTACAATACACAGTTATGCCAGAATACCATACCTCTGGATTCCTCATTGCTCTTTCTTTTTTCTTGCATTACATCTAAACATATTTTGTTTATTTAACATAGCAAAAGCTGTTTCCTAATGCAGCACTCCATTTATTAGCATTACACTGATAGCGTGGTTCTTTTTAGTTTATGTAATAATAGCTCTCTCTTGCTCCCTATTCAGGTTTTATTGTAGCAAATCCATTTAATAGTCCCTGCCACTGAGAAAAAGGAGGAAAAGGGAAAGCAGGAACAAGACTAGAATCTCATTTAACCAAATCAAATGTAATTCTTTTGATACAAAGGGTATTATTTCAGTTTATACCAAGGGAAACTTGACAACAACAACAAAAATAAAGCCTGAGCACCTTTCAACATCTTCTCAAGTGCAGTCTTACACATTATGCAGCAAGAATTAAGAAGTTTAAAGAAATAATGAAACTCGGTTCAATCGTTATGCTATGGCTAAGGTTCACATTGCTTCAGCTGTGCAGTGCGTGCTTCTCTGGGAACATGCTGTTCTCTCCACCCACTCAGCTCTCTCCAATTGAAAACCTTTTCCTGTGAACATTATAACCTGAAAGGCATTATTGTGGGATGCTTTTCAGTTCAGCATGGAAAATTGATGGCCTTGATTTTTTTTCAATCGAGTTTCTTATTAAGGGGCAAAGACACAAACACCTTTAGTAACACAACAATGCAATTCATGAAAGTCAAATTTCACTATCCTGTAGTTCACTTTATATTTATGGCAGAAAGAAGAAACAACAGTTAATACTTATTCCACTAACCCTCTTCTATCTTTCAGAAGACAGCAGGATAATAAAGAAGACAGCTATAAATAAAACTCCTGTAGTAGCTGCTAAGTATTTGAAGATACATTCTTTTATTTTAAAAATGCTTTTCTTTCATTTCATTTTGGTTTTTTTCTGTTTTACCTTCCATGCCATATATGTTCTATGACAAGGAGTCCATTTTGCAGGCTGACAGAGACACTGTTGCCACAGAGCCAGATGTTCCACTAACTAGAAATGTGGGATTAGGAACCTGTAAAGAATTTTCCTTCAAGCAGAATAAAACTGCAGACCCCTTAAACCAGAATTCTTAAGCTGTCAGTGTGTGGGCACTATTTCACCATGGAAAAATTCCATTTTGCCTCAAACCATTCAATAAGGCTGCTACTGAACTGCCACAAAGTAAATCTAGATGTGCAGCACTTACACCATCACACCACCTTATTTCCTTATTATTTTGTAAGTGCAAGCTTATTTCACTTTGAAGTGCACTCTAGTGTCTACATAAAGATTCAGTCAAGCAGCTAGAATGCTATAAATTTGTACAAGTGTGCTAACACAATCTTAATTTACTTTGCGAGAACTTCCCCATAATAGCAAGTCTTGAGCTAAGAGAACACCAAGATTTCTCTTCCTCTAACCTCCTGGCATCCCCAGGGGCTTAATAACCTTAGGTCCTTTATTAAGAACTCTTTACTCCACTTAGAAATGGAGGTAATTCCTTTTTTCTTGATATTTTTCAGAGAAATTGTCAGTAGAACAACTGAAATATAACTAAGCATAGGTATATGCTTAGAGAAAAGTACTACTTGTCTCTAGGTATGAGTTATTCTGTCTTTTATAGGATTTAAAATGGGGTACTCCCTACGTACTGAGTTCTCCATCAGCTCATACTGGTTCTCTCCTTAGTTACCAATTAAAATTTTTCAAAAAGCAGTAAGAAAGGTAATAAGAAACTACAAAAAAGCTTCACAGAGTGCCTGAAGCACCCATTTCTGGTAAAGGTTTTCAGCTTTCTGGGAAAGGCTAAATGGACTATCCTGATTTCTGAAGATTGTCAGATTTTGAAGGTGGCAGATGAGAAATCCCTTTGGAAGCAATCGCTGCATTTATGGAAACGGTTTTTCGATTTCTATGCCTTAAAAAAAAAAAGCTCTAATATGGCTGGACTATGCAGGCTATGTTCTTGTGACTACACACAAAAAGAGTAAGAAAATTCCACTACAAAACAGCCCCCCAAAGTAAGAAAGATTTTTTTTAACATTATATACTTTCCTATTAAAATTAGTTGCTAGCCAACCTTCATCAAGAAAAATGGGACAGCAGAAAGAAATTAATTCTCTCTCAGATTTAGTGATTAAGAAACTTTGTTAGACAAGAGAAAACCACTGAAGTTTTTATCATCTGCCTTCACTTCCACAAACTTCTCTTATTCTTATGTTGTCTACAGTTTTTTTTCACAGTCATTGGAAGGAAGGGAGAGGAATTCAAAGAATGAAAAATTCAGATTTTTCAGATTTGTGCGGTTGTATTCATGGGGATTCAATTTGTGTTTTGTCAACAGTTTCATACAATGGGTAGCTAAAACTAGAAAAACAGAGATCACATCCCATAGGCAAGAGTGTGATTGATTCAGCATTTGGAAAACAACTACAACAAATGTCAGGCCAAGACCATCTGGCTGTAGCTAAATCATGTAAAGACTTTCAGAAGCACAGGCGGCTTTTGGGCACTTACTGTCTCTGGGACTAGCAGGCAGACTTGGGGCATGGCCAGTTCTAGGAACTGTTAGAAGCTGTCACCTAGCCTGAATGGAAGAGCTCTGGTATGGCCGTGAGATTTGACATATAGGGAAATAACACATTTTTTTTTTTCTTTCTTTGCACTAACATTTTTTTGGGCTAGAAGGTAGTACCGATTGGAAGAGTAATTCTGGGATATAACCAGAGTGTAGTGCCAATGGGTATTCTGTAAACACCCAGGGCATTTATGAATGGACAATCACTTTTCTACTTGGAGTGGTGCATGACATACCCTGCTCCTGAATTAACACTCTGCCAGTCAAGAAGAACCTTTGGAAAAGACAACAGACATGAGGTGGGAATTCTCTTTGTCTGTACTGAGAATTCTAAACCACAGAGAAATAGGCATGTATTAGAGAACCATGTCTAAAACAAATCTGATAAATTACATCCCACAAATGTTTAATTTCCTCCAGTAACTGTAAACTTACGAGATTACTATCCTCCATGCAAATATCAACAATTAGGTAACTGGAATCCCATCCTTGTCAACATAGTTTCCACAGGACCCAACCGTGCAGTGCAAATTCCCAAAGTTTGATCCAAATTACTGCATAATCCAACACCAAAATACTGTACATGACCTCAACAATGATGAATATTTCATAGAGCTTCCATCATGGAACTGTTATTAAGTATGCTCACAATTTCCCCTACAGTCTTCATGAGCATTCGGGGATTCCTCTTCAGTGCTAAGCTTTCGCAAAGCAGTACCCATGAGTAATACTCTGTACTACCTCCAGCTGATTCTGTCCCACACTAGTGCAATTTATTGCCCTCTATTATTCATGCTTTTGTCACCTCTTGTCTAGACTAAAACAATGCAATACTCCTGGGCATAGCGCCATCCACGTCATAAGAAACTTAGAGCTAATAGAGAATTCTGGAGGAAAATGTCTTCTCCAGAAAATTCATGAAAACCTGTTTCCCATGCCTAAAAATGTATTAAGTCTTTCTCAGGGTTTTAGTTTTTATTTTAAAGCATGTAATAATTGCTTCAACCCTGCATAAGGTCTGCTTAAATCTCTGTGGTGAAAACCACGATTAACACATCCATGTCTGATGCAAAACAGAACTCTCCCTCATAATCACAAAGCTCACCTTTCACATGGGGAATTTATACAGCTTTGTGGTACGAATTCTCACGGAAAATAAGGATACTCCCACCACTCAAGAAAAAGACATCTGCCTCAGATATGCCAAACCTAACACAGCATAGCATATGCCTTTAAAGTAGATCCCAAACCCCCAAAATTGTGCACTGCATGTATACGGAGAGGAAGAAGGGAAAAGACCAATCTACATGTCAGGGAACTCATGTGTATTGCTTAATGCACTCCCTTGGTGCAAGGAACTGAGATGTGACAATGACAAATACAGTATAATAACAATCCCTGTAGAACAGAAAAGAATGGGATAATTTCTCATAACTCTGAATAAATTTTAGGGAGAAGAGCTTATAAAGCAGCACAGAGAAAATTTATGATGGCTATTCACAATCTGTTGGTTGAGTAATTAACAGATTTGCAGTAGTCCTAGATTATGCAGAAAAAAAATGCTTTAAAAGAAAACACAAGTTCAAAGACAGGAAATTTCAGACCTCAATTTGCCAGTGTAGACATAACTATCCTGCTCTGTGTGTGCACATGGCTTAGCCCAAAAATATAGGGCCTCCAACTGACTTCAGAGGAAAACTTGCAAGGACATTTTGCCATGGGAAAAAAAGTCTGCTACATCTTAGCCTTGTTCTTGGATATGGCTGAATGCTGCTGTTATAACTGAAATTTCTCTCATAAAATTTATGCCTGAGGCAAACATCTGGCATGATAAATTTGAACCAAATAGTTAGAAATTTTGTACAGCTATCCAAAACTGAAAACAGGATCTTATCATGGGCAGGGTCAAGTAACTGGAATGACAGGCACTGCTATCCCACCACAGCAGAATAACAAACTTAAGCCAAAGAGCTCAGAGCAAGGATATTTCCATCCTTAGACGTCTACTTTTACAGTGGAAAATGACCCGTTATCATCAGCTTTTGCTTCATGACCCAGGTACAATAATTTTAAATTAATTTCTTAATCTAAAATGCTACTCAAAGTTTGATTCCAAGTAACAAACCACTAGGCATGAAAAAAATACTCGGATATGTGAAGACATAATGTCATCTTTGAAACAGATCAAAAAAAGGCAAAGGCATTTTACTTGATTTTCTTGCATATACGGCAGCCTCAGATCACCCCCTAAGTAAAAGATTTTAGAATTTTCTACTTCATTAAGTCTTCAACAAAACCTGAGGTGCAGAGCAAGATGGTATCAGTTAAAACATATGTGGGAAATTCAGATACTCTGGTGTAAGACACAGAAAAGTGGCTGACAAATCATTTGCAAGTAAGCACACAGCAATGAAATGTTGTTGATGCACACCCGAAAACCAGAAAGAGCTGTGCTAGACATTTTATCATATCTAAACAAGAAGGTTTCAGCAGCAGAAAAGATAACAGATGGTTATAAAATCAAACTGCAGAATGGAGCTAACAAAATACTTGAATGAAGAATAGTATTTATTGGGTTATTTATACTGATTATAGAGAACAAAATAAATAGAAATGATCACAATTTATATAAAGAATTCTAGAGAAAAACCTATTCTCCCTAGAGGAAAAAAACTCAAAAGAATAAAATGCTGTCTAAATATTCTGTGTCAATTTAAAAATTATATTTGTCAGAAATTTTATCCCGACCGGAGTTACAATGAAGCCCAAACACAGCTATAGGTGAAAAGAATGACTGAAAGAAACAATCAGTTTATGTATCTGACACTTTTGTTTGTAGTGACATTGACTCTCTTTTCATTAACTTTCATATTGTAATATGAAATCATAAGAGGAAAACATGCACAAACTTAGATTTCTGTTAAATACACTACATTTGAAGAAAAAGGATCTGAAAATTCAATACTGAACACAGGGGCCTGAGTTCAGCCTACATATTATCTGATGATAGCAAGCTCATAAAAAACCCTTTTCTGCACTCTTTTAATTGGCAATAACATCATTCTTGCAATGAACAGAATGCACTCTGAAATTAATATAAACAAGCAAACAATCAATGTCAGAGAAGAAGCAAAAAAGAACCAATAATCAGAGTGTCACAAGCGGAATTAGGATTCCAGGAAGGTACTCTAAGTTCTAATTCTTTTCTCTTTCTTACCTACTGTGCAGAGGTGGGAAGTCGCAGCTTCTCCTTAAGTCCTTTCTGTAACACTAATAACACTACCCAAAGATCTAGTTTCTTGAAAAAGACTGCCTTAAATTCAAGGTCTCAGTACTACTTTAAAGTAGGACAAAAAAAAGAACAATCCAATACTTCAAAATCTCTTTTTCCAATTTAAAATCTTATCATCTTTCTAAAGCACGTTTTATAGTTCCCAGTCTATTCTGATTCTTTATCTTATTCTGTATCTTATTTGTAAGCTGAAATTCTGTAGTGTACTTTGAGAAAACTTCCTAATCAGAGATCTGTATGTGTTGTGTAGGATAAGAAACTTATTTTTTGCAAACAGGAAAGAAATATTGAAGCTATCAATATTTTCCTCCATACAGAATATGATTTGAAGAGTTAAGATCTCATCTTTCAAAAATGATAGTGATAGTATATTAGAGAAAAATAACACAAATTAAAAACATCTCAAAACAGGAAATCACTTCCTAATTTTAAAAGGGTGGAGAAATAACAGAGTGATGACAACTCTCATATTGCCTCGTGAAAAACAGTAATTTTTTAGTGTTTTAAGAGGCTGATACTTGTGGATATTCTCTCACCTGCAGTGTTCACAGAGCAAACATACCTGACATAGACACTTTTCACACAGGAGCACTGAAAAGAATCTGACAAAGATAACATAAAATACGCTATTCTATCAGATTATGTTTCTTGTTAATATGAAAACCAGCAGCTTTGTTTGCATTTATTTCTCAGTACAAAAGGATAATCTCATTGCAGGTATTCAACCAGACACTAATCCGCCCGTATGCTTAAAAGTGTTATTTTACACTGTATACTTCAAACACACCAAACAATTGTGATACCAGCAGCACTATTCAATTTTCTTACATTAGCCATGTGCTCAAGTGCTTTATTACATCAGGAGCTAAAGCCAAAAGCTTTACATGTCTTGACAACACACTGTAGATATTACAGAACACTTTGGTAAGATTGTCATTGCTAGCTGAACACAGCCATTGAATTACACTGATATGAAAACAGCTATTGCGGAGTTTGCTGAGCACATATGTGCAATTTCTTTTGTTTTTCTTTTTGATTTGAGATTACAGCAACTTCTGTGACTACTTCGGTTTGCCCAAAGTAGAACTGTTAGATAGAAAACGTGACCATGAGCTCACCGTTATCATCATGGGAATACTCTATTCCAGAAACAGTGCATCTTCGGAAAACCATCTTGTTTTCAGTAAGCGTCCCAGTCTTGTCTGAAAAGATAAACTGCACCTGACCCAAGTCTTCTGTGATATTTAAAGCTCGGCACTGCAGCTGAGAGTCTGTTTCTTCATCATACAAATCTTTATCTTGATGAATAAAGTATACTTGGCAGATTTTAACTATTTCAATGGATACATACAAAGAAATTGGAATCAGAACCTAGAATATACAAAAGAGAAGAGAATTAGGAGAAAACAGAAGCAAGGACACAATGAATTATTAAAGCTAGTTAACTTGGTACTAGACTAGAACATAAAGAGGCTACGTACTTTAAACATCTACTCTGAAGTTACTATCGTGTTTTAAGAGTTTATTTACTGTGTTAGATGAGGAAAACCTATGGTGAATTGCAGAGCTGGAATGCGTTATTATGTCTAGAAAACTGATTATCAAAACATGGACAGAAGCAAATCTTTCTTAGGCTAATAAGCTGAGCTTGAAACTAGCTGGGGAAGGAAAAGAAAAAAAAATCCCAACCCAAACCAGACCATACAATCAGAATACTGTAGATGTGAAAGGATTGAATAAATTTGTTCTCCATAAATAATAGACTCTTTACAAATTCACTTTACAGGAATGCAAGAAACAAAATGAGAAATGTTAATCTCTCCATAGAAACAATATCTTTAGCCTTGACTTTTGTACTGCAAATTATTTGAATGAAGATCACATTTTGTAAGTGCTGAAGAAGGAGACATGAAAAGACTTTCAACTGTTTCTTGAGGATTGTCAAAACTACATAAAATACCTAATTTGTACATGAAGTTTTCTCTGCAGATTTTTTTTTCAGGATAGAAATTCCCAACTGCATACATTGTTCAGTTTTCTGAATTAGATACAAGGGATAAATTATAGCATGTCTGTAAGTGGTGAATGTGGTCATTTAAACAAAAACTACAGTGAAATGTAGGTGTTTAAAGAATTCTGTGGTGAATTTTCTTAACCAATATCATAACCTAATCCCTCAGGGTAAAAATTATTTCAACATTCTTTTTCAATCCCTTTTATAAACAAGTTGCTGCCTCCAGTAAAGCAACCTCCTCCAGTGTCCCACTAGGCAAACTTCAATATATCTCAGTGACATGAGCTTCTTTAGCTTCTCCTAACTTACCACCTTCACCATTCAAGATATTTCTCCTCAGGACCAAAAAAATTTTAACATAGTTTGCTACCTGCCTGACATATGGATTTGCTAAGAGAAGTATATCTGAAAACCTGTTAAAAAAGTACAAAATTTATTTTCATACCAGAGCACTGCACCCAAAGTGGCATCCACAATTGTTCCACAGTGGGTAGGTAGGAAAGTAAAGCTTGTTTTCTGGTTCATGGGCTTGTTCCTCCCCAGGTGCAGAACCCTGCATTTGCCTTTGTTGAATTTCAGGCAGTTCTCCTCTGAGCATCTCTCCAACCCGCTGAGATCCTTCTGCAGGGCTGCACAGCCCTCTGGGGTATCGGCCACTCCTCCCAGCTCGGTGCCAGTGAACTTGCTGAGGAGGCATCTGCCCCTTCATACAAGTTATTGGTGAGTAAGTTAAACAACACTGGGCCCAGTACTGAACCTTGGAGGACACCACTAGTGACAGGCCTCCAAATATACCCTGTGCTACTGATTACAACCCTCTGGGGTCTTTTTAATGCTTGATTAGCCTCTTGCATACCTTACTGGTAAAACGAGTACTACACATATTGCACATATATAACTTTATTACAGCCAACTAGGAACAGAGGTAACAGCATGCACAACTTGATTACCTGGAACACTATGATCACTGTCAGAAATAAATATACTGAAGCTAAAACAGGTGACAAGTATTTGCCATCAGGCCCTGGAACATCAAAAATTGGTTTCTTCTTCTCACCATACTGCCATACCCATAGACCGTGACCTGCAGAATAATTGGAAGAGAGAAAAAAGCAAATTAACTCCAAGGAAAAATGCTTATGGTATGAATTTGTTCTTAAGAGTTATGTGGGAAATTGGTATTTGTTTTCAGATACTCTGCATGACTTCTGAAAAATGCCCCAAACCCATGTTTTTTTCTGCCTTGAGATTTGGGGTTTGAGAAAGGGCTTTGGCTGTCCTTAAGGACAGCATGCAAGACTCATTTCACATAACTTTATCTAAACAAAGTGAGCTGGCTAGTCTAAGTTAGTAGTTTAGACTGTTTCTGTAATCACCGAAGAAAACTATGCTTCTTCAGAAAGTGATTAATTTCAGTCATACTCTATGTGTTAAAATGAAAGAACTCCACTGGCTGTACTAGATATATCACCAGTCAGCTATCACTAAACTAGTTTCAGAAGAGACTTTAATTTTACTGTGTGAATAATATCCACCACATGCACAGAACTAATGAAATAACAGTATCAGCAGAGTCAACAGCATGGAAGCCGAGGAATGAAGAACAGAAGAAATTCTAGGTCTTGCTCGAAATTTTTTTTTTTAATTGATTGTGCTGATAACTAAATAAAGATAAGATTGTTACTGTTGGGAAAATGACATTCTTGCTAAAGAGACTGAATGTTGCCTTTTTAAGCACAGCACTAATATTTACAATCCTAAAATCCCTAAAATGGTATGCCTGATGTTTTTAAGGCATAAAAAACAAGGAAGAATTCTTCTGCAACAAAAAGCAAACTATCTCTATATGTCGAAAATCAGAAAAAAGGACTAAAGTCTACTTTAAAAGCAATCTTCTGTAAACCAGCTTTGACAAGATCCTTGACACATAAACCCAGCATTGAAAAATAAAAACACATAAGTGAGCAGATTATTTTGTCCCTGTACTACCAATATGAGATCACATGCATGATATCTTTATTGATGCATATATTTTTATTCTTGAGAGCAAAAATAGAAAGCTCCACACTGAGAATGACCTACATTAAGGTTTGTTTTATAAATAACCTTAGATTTTCAAAACAATTAAGTGTCATATCTCCAGTTATACTTTATTGACAGAAGGCGCGAAAATGGCCTGACTTCTACAGAGCACCAGGCAATTCCAAGGGCTCGAGCAAATTTCTTTCCAGCTGTTTGTGGTTGTCAGCACCTCGAGCAGTTTGCTCTGGCCCTCTGCTGGCGGTTTCCAGCCTGGTAGCAGACGGGACAGAAGAGAAGGAGCACCTGTCACCCACTGTGCGCCACCTCCTCCCGTTCACGTTCACACCTCTGGGTAGCCCACTGAAGCCACTCACAGGGCACACCCCAATGCTGCTGCTGCTGCTCTGGGGACAACGCCGCGGGGGCAGTGGCAGAGGGGACAGCTGCAGGCAGTGGCTCCCTGCTATGAAGCCTCACCACGACACTTCAGCCCTGAGGACTGGGCTCCCCAATGCTGAAACACTACAAAAGCATGTCATGAACTCAGTGGAAACAAATAAGCTGGCTGATTCACAGTTGGAAATGCTCATCTTTAAGCAGCATTTAACAATACCCGGAAAAAGGCACACAGAGATGTATTAAAATGGCATAAGATTGTTATTAAACTACACCACGGTTGTTAGGAAACATTCTGGTGTTTATGCCATATGACTCACATACAAACCTTACAGAACACACAAATATTAAGGATGTGGAATTCATATGCCATATATAAAACATAATTTTGGGTGCCAAATGTAAAACTCAATTCTTTCTCACAAATGAACAGAAAAAAGGCCTGAAGAGACATAACCTGAACTGCAGCATTTCCTTAAACGCTCCCAAAAGTCAAGAGAGTATTCTACTTGGATTTATGCAGACTTTTGCTTATTTCTTCTAAAGCTGCAGCCTTAGGGACAGTGAGTCCATATTGTGCACTGTGCCCTCAATTTAATAAATAGTACTGGGGAATACCACTGTGCTGATTATGTTTATTCTCAATATACCCTTTACTTTGCTGACTGATTAATGACATGTTACAATCTAACACCTGTAATTTTGAGGGGACTACATATAAACTGGAGGTTCTTTTGGACTTGACATTTTTGGATGCTATCAAGGGTAGTATAATCTAAGACTTCAGATCTCTGGTGCTAATAGCATATATTTGATTGAGACTAAGAAGGTATTTAGATCAGCTTGTGTATCAAGACATTTTGATTTTGGACAAAAATTAGTATAGAGACAGTTTTCTGAATTTATATTTTGGCAGACATGTATGTTTTCCATAAAGCTAAGTGCATGAATCCCAAGACAGTGTGATAGTTAAGTTTCTACTAGTAAAGAGCACTTACCGATGGCAGAAAACAGACACATAATTAGAAGTATGAGGACACACCAAAGGACATCAGCATTCATCTGTCTTTCAAGCTTACTGCGCTTGTAACGTGGTCCATTATTATTTAACAAAGCTTTGGTCTCATGCCCTGCAGAGAGAATTGCATCAAATCTGTCATATGGAACTTTGCTATTATTTAAAGAAAACTATAAAAAGGTGGTATGCCCCATAAGACAGAAAAACAGTTCTCACCTGCATAGATTACTATTCCTGCAACTTCTTCTGTATTTCTAATGGTACATCCACGTAACAAAAGATTCTCTTTGAACAGTCCATCCTTTTTTCCACTTTTATGAATACTACAGAAAATTTAAAAACAGAACAAAACACAGCATGTCAAAACATTAAGCTTGTTAAATCACACTTGTAATATAACAAGCCCAGGAAATATCTTCAAAGTTTAAGAAGCTTTTTCAATTTGATGGCAAAATATTTCATTAGATCTTCCTCCTGGGAAGGTTCTCTGTCAGACTTTGAAAACCAAGATTACTTACCCAAGGATCCCTGACATGCAGCAGCCCAGCTGGAGCAGTACCAGTTGCTGCTGGATATACAAATGTCCTGGACAAATGCTCACTAGAGATACGCGGGCCAAATCGACAGCATGTGTGCAGCCTAGCTAATGCTTGGAAAATGCACTGGACTTCCTGTACATGTGTAAACTGACTGAGCAAGCACAGTTAATCCAGTCCACCTAAAAGCAGCTGTGTAGTGGGTATGATTAACTATTCACATGTGCTTACTAAAGAAATCCTAGAAAGAGATATGGTGAAGTTGGGAAAAGACTGTGCTTCAGAAGCAGTGATACCAAGGAAGATGTGCCAGGGATAAGACACATCAGTTCAGTGAAAAGAAAAGGAAAAATATTCCATGTATTCATCAGTGAGAACAAGAGAATTCTTTTCAGAACTGTCTCACCAGCTATCTAAGAATGGCCTGCACCCTGAGGATTCTTAGTGACTAACACCAAAACACATGAGAAAAATGGAATGAAGTCACATTTCCACTACAACTTATTATCAGCTGTGTATGGACTGACTGAAATTTCAGCTGACAGAGAAATACAGAAAATAGCCTTATGAGAATTAACAGGGAAATGCTAAACAATAGTAACAATTAAAAAATGGTATTAGAATTTTTATTATGTAAAAAAGACAAACCAAATAATAATTTCAAACCATTTTCAAATGAATAAAATTTAATTTTATCAACTGAAGTACCCCAATGCCTCAGAGAAGACTAAAGCAAGTCTGAATTGTTCAAATGTTCTGTCCTCACTTTCAGATCATCAAAACCATCACACTTTCAAAGTCCAAAAAATGGACTGCTATAAAAAACTAGCAAAAGCTTGAAGTCCAAGAGAAATCCTGAGAAAGCACATATACTACACTAAAATTAACATTGTGCTGCTGCAATACCAAATTTTATGTCTACCTGGATTTGAGCACTCTGTCCCCTGAAATCTGCAAATTAGCTTAAAATTGTCCTTTTTTGTAGAAAGGTGGATTCCTTTTATTTGCTTCCTATTTTCTAAGCCTTCACATCCGGGTTATATATTCATGCTTTTCCCTGTTAGACTCTTCTCTTTTTCTAAATGAGGACCAAAATTCTAATTTAAGTACATACTTCTAGGATCTCAGGCCTAGGAACTATATCAAATATCCTGTGATCTCTAAGAAGAAAAAGGTTCACATTGGTGAATTCTTTGTACTTGTCCCAGTCTAGCAGAACTACTTGCAGATTATTCTGTAATGCTGGTTATCCTATGTTACCTCAATAGTCAATGCTTTTAGTGAGCAGAATATACCTGTGTATATATACACACACATATACAGCCTTTTTTAGACCAGCACAATATATTATACCCACCCTCTGCTCAAAAAAAAAACAAAAAAAACCACTGCCGTTGCAACAAGCATGCTTAGCTTTTCTCTGAAGGGATGGAGAAAAAGCATTGGGTTTGACTGCTGAGGTAGCAGCAGCAGGGATAACATCTGACTAGAGACCAGAAACAGAGAAAGAAAGAAGTAGATACCATCAGATTTGCAATTCTGACACAAAAATTAAAGGTGGCTTTCTAGTCAGGAGAGGACTTCCCCTTCTCAGCCCATCCTCCCTGCCAGTCTCAGACAGAAGAACAGAGCTTTTACTTCTGTTCTTTTCAGCAAACCTCCTTAACCCACTGCCTCACCTTTTGCCAAAGCAGCATCACTTGGTGGGCTGCCCAACATCCCTCTTGCAGAATGCCAATAGCTGTTAATTTGTCTGGGCTTAAAGTATGGGAAATAATTTCTGTTGAAATTACACTGCTACTAGGATTCTGTCATTCCTCTGATTTTTAAGGCTGAATTCTACATTAGGCTTTCTCATAAATCATGAGGATGTTTGAATTTCCAATAAAATCTCCAAATGATAGTTATGATTCCCGTCAATAAATGGGACTTTTTAGAGATAAACCTACTTAAGCAGTACTTGCTCTGGCTTATAATTTTATAACCTTCGTTAATTTTTTACACCTCACAGTAACAGTGGACTGTGCCAGGTATATTGCACATGGCAAACTTCACATACAATTACTTGCGTATTTGTTCTATGCAATTATATATTTGCTCTTACTATCTTAGCTTACAAAACAACTCCAAAGCAATTGTGCAACATCTGAAGCTAACCTCTAGGTGTTAAAACCCCAATCTACTGCTCTCACCCACAGGCTGAGCCTTCTTACCACATCTCATCCTTACATGCATTACCCAAATGAAGTCAGACAACTCAACTGTTGCTCACCAGACCTTTAGAAAACAGGGATGAAATCAAAATCTGGGAGAAAGAAGCCAGCAGAGGCTGGAGGAAACTCATTGTTTCCCTCTTGTCTACAGTCACTCCCAGTGATTCCGTAACAGAACATACACATAAAACCATTGGTCACTGATGATAAAAGGAAGAAAAAATTACAGACAGAAAGGTCTGGATTAAAAAATAATGAAAACTAGAGTTAGATAAAACTGCTCACTTTGATAACAAACCTGCCAATTGTAAACTTTGTGTCTGGGTTGAGAGACAGCCTAGTTCCCATTTCTAGCCCTGCAGAGTTATAAACCTTAAGCTTGTTACAAAGGCTGAACAGTCTGTTTTTCCCCTTTCTGGATTCAGGCCAGTGTAAGTTACAGGCAAAGAAGGAAAATTTTCTCTGTCATTCTTTAAAACAGTGTCTGGCTGAAGCTGTTCAGACGCCTGGAATGCAAAGGCTAAGCTGTGAGGAAATGCACTGGCAAGTGCAGGTGTAATGCTCTTTTTCTCTGCACTTTCTCACATGGATGACCCTGCAAAAATGTGGTATCTTAGCATCTAAAATACAAATGCACCACGAATTAAGAGAAGTGGGCAGATCAGATGCAGTTAACTACTACTATGGTACAGCACTCTGAAAGTGTTTGTACAGAAGTAAGCCTCTGATTTAATACAGCAACACAAAAATTACCCCGATATTAGCTCACTTCAGCTTTCTAGCATGTTTTGTTATGTGTTTACCAGCATCAATATCAAGGTAACCAATCAAAACTTTCTTCAAAAGAGAGTATTTTCTTTCACTTTTTGGTTTATCAAGTGTCTTATAAAGGAAATGGTAGAGCTGGCATTACTTTCCAAGGCTTGACACTCCCAAAGAAAATATTCAACAATCTTAAACATGGTCTCAGTGAACATTATCAGTCAGAAACTTCCTGACTCTCAGTTATGAAAATTAGTCTAGGTTGTTTTGGTTTTTTTCTTTTTCTAGGAGTGGAGGTGTTACTGTAGCACATTAAAGAGACAGCACTATAGATTTATAATTGTTTTTTCTTAAAAAAATTGTAACATGATATTATATTAATTTGAGTTTGTTACCTTAGGATGACCTTTGAAATAGAAATACATACATGTATTCATCTCCTTCCTCTTCTTTTTCTTACAGTTCCAAACTATACTTATTTTGGTATGATCAGATAAAATTTTATGTTCTTGTCTAAAAATAAAATTATTATTTTAAAAAAGCTGAAAATTCACAATCCCAATTACTACTTCTCTTTTTCCCTTGCCCATATACACACAAAAAGGTACAAACAAGATTTTAAAGCAAATATTGCTATTTTTGGAACCTGGAATTGGATTTTTGAATGTTTGCCATGCATACTGTACATAATCTGCCTAGACACATACAGGCAGGGGGCATGTTAGGTTTTGTTCTATTCTTCTTACACAGAATACTTTTTATAGGGAAAATAAAAGTGAGGGAATGTTCTTGGGTTATCTGGAGGCGCAGAAACTGCAAAAGAGAATTAAAGCAAGTGCCTGAATAGAACTGGTAGTCTGCCTGTGCATCTGCACACACCGGGTGCGTTCAATGCAGATTGTGGCAACACAGCTGAAGAATTCATATGTAGCACTGTGCATGCTACACTTTCTCAGATACAGGGTAGGGCTAGGCCCATCTCAATGCATTTTGCAGTATTTTTTTGTAAATTATCATCATTTCTCCTTTTACCCTGGCCTGCATGTGCTACATGGGCTACCTATAGTAATTTTGTTTCAGGAAAACTGTGCGGAACAGAATTGTTTACATGTTTACAGCATACACACACAAATGTTTCTATTCCCTGAAAGATTTGTCAGCATAGACATTAAAATCAAAGACTTCCTATTTCAAACAGGAAAAAAAAATCTTAATCAAAACTGGAAACCTACTAAGTGGTCAAAATGTCTAGGAAACTTTGGGAGTAATGTTTCAGCACAGCTTTTACATATGGATCTCTTGAAAGTCTATTATTTCACGGCATTCCTATTTAAATATTTTAGTATAATTTCTTTTAAATCGAACTATTATTGGCTGGTAGCTATCTGAACCATTCTTTCAAGCAGCAACTACTGGTAAGATTTTGAACAAGAATTAAGATCTGAGTTTGACATGGCAATGACATGTTTCAATGCAGATGTGTTAATTGCTATTCATCTTGTTAATGTACGATTTGAAATAGACTCCTGATGCCATTACACTAATGAAGGAACTCTAAAAAAGGGGAGAAAAAGCCTTCTTCTGTGATAAATTAGACTGAGAATTTATTTGTTGATGGGTTGGTCCCCACTCTTTAATTCAAATGGCCCATGGTCCTTTAACTGTAAATCTCTTGGAACATAGCTGATGAGAGCTGGGAATCACCTGATGCTTTCTGCCAGATTCAAAATTTGTGTCAAAATATATTCACATAATTTGTGAAACTATAAAATATAAAGAAGATGAAATATAATCAATACTAAACAATAGTCATCAAAAAGGTATTACCATGTTTTCTGCTATGTGATTCAAATGGTTCTGTAACTTACATGCCTTAGGCCTTTTCCACATGGAGTAAGTAAGTAAATATATAATGCAAGACAAATTTATGCAAATTTTCTACAGTATTCTGCTCAGTATTTTGGGGACTAAGCTTCACACATAAGAGTGCTAGAAAAGCTGCCAAACTTTCCATTTCCATATCTGGAAATGGCATGTCTGCAGTAGGGCAGGCTCTCTATTAATGGAGACAGTTACACACCCTCATGCAGTAATGTCTAATACTAAACTTTTTTCTTCACATGAACTGTAGGGCTTTGTGCTGCTAAATAAAGGAACACATTTTCCCACACTACAACTTGATGTAGTTTCAAAGAAACTGTCCTGATTTACATCAGTTGACAGTACGTCCTACACAGTCTGTGACATCTGAGAGTAGTAACTGTGGTGGTAAATGGCATCACTATAAAAAACTCCCTGAGCTCCAGCAATTTACCTTGTGACATTTACACAATTTAATACTGCTTATCACTCCTAATCAACATGGGTGGTAAATCATTGTATTTGAAACAGAATTAGTGTCAGCTTAACTGTCTCCAATAAAATTTAGGCAAAAATTATGCATCCTGGGCTCTCACTCGCCACCTGGTAACAGACTGTAGAAAAATAAGTCATGCAAGAGTGCATCTCATAAGCCACCACAATCAACACACCTGTACACTACAGTCCAGGCTGCATTAGAAGCAAAGTGCTTTGCACATCCTCAAACATCTGTTTCTGAGCAGGACTGATTGGCCAGAGACGAGCACCTTGTTAATGTAGTTCTGTTTGTTTAGAATTAAGTTAAGGGGGCATAGGTGATGTGGTAATGCACAAGCACACCCATTGTGTGAGCCAATAATTTTATCTGAATGAGAAGAAAGGAACAGTGCCATAGCTGAAGAAATATCAGTTTTGCCTTCTGATTTTCCTCTGTGACACATATATTGAAAGAAATACCCAATAGACCCATCTTCATGAAAGTGTACAACAGATCGTGTTTGTTTGTTGCCTCTCTTGGACTTGTTTTCTATTTCGTCCCATTTCCAGATGGGCTTTTTTGATACATGGAGGAAAAGGAGAAAAGTGCCTGTAACTGCAGTGCTTCATATATTCATTTCTGTAGTGTAAGCTGATTGAAGATAGCAAATAAATCCATCCAAAGGAATGGAAACAGGAGGTTCCCATCTCACCTTGAAGCAGGATCCTCTAAAACAGCCTTAAATATGCAGCCCTATTTAGATGTGATGATGATGGAACTTACAGAAGACAGCCCAAAACAAGCAAGCATTTATTTTATTCCATATTAGAGAAAAGGAGTGTATACTGAAGGATATTACATGAAATACTCACATGTAACCTCGAAACCTACTTAAGTCGTTGTTTGGTTTCTCACATTCAATCACACTGGTGAACTTCAAGGGGTCAAATTCTGAGTCCTGGAATAATAAGTGTTCATTATTTAGAGCAAAGACTCGAAAATTATATCCAAAATCACTTTATTTTCTAGTTTTTGTAATATAATAAAGTCCAGGTTTTCCCCAAAGGCAATCAAAGCAAAGATGCAGACCACTGGCACTGAAAATCAAAGGGACCTAGGAAACAAAACTCCCAAGACGCTTTCCAAAATCTCCCTTACAAGGATGACTTCTGTTCTGCAAGTGGAAGATGTCAAATGAATTTGGTCTGGAGTGGAAAAATGACATTTACCTGGCAAATCTCAAAATATTAAATATTATCATTATACTTTATGTTCAGTGAAGCCACTGAAAATCTAGAACAATACAAGTCAATATACTTCCAATTATGAAAAACCTAATATGAGCTTTTGAAATATTAGCAAGACTTCTTAATTGTTTTATGCCAACAGAGATAAATTAATCTACTACAGTAAATTACACACATTTAGCAGAATAACTTTTTCTTAATTATCACTTAAAAACCTTCTTGTTTGTCTAGCTCATTACTCTGAAACTGGTACTGTTGCTGACTATTTAAGTTTACCTGTAGTTAGCACCTTGTTGTGTTTGAGGAAAAACACCATATCACAGCAGAATTACTTTATTTTGTAAAATAAAAATCAAGGTTCTCCTTCCTTTGCCAGATGAAACTACACATTGAAAGCACAGATATCTGATCCTAGTGCTGCAGAGAAGGCTGTTTATCTCCATCAATGACTACTTTTATAAAGCTGCTTTGCATACCATTTGAATAAAAGAACTAATTGTAAGTTATCATATTATTAAGCTTTCAACAGTGATAGCACTTCATATGTTATAATGGTTTTGCTGAGCTGCTGGAGACCCCAACCACCACTTCTTAGAGTAAACTTGTGAGAATAGTTGACTGAGAATCAGTAACCAAAGGATAGACACAATCTTATTGCCAGTTTCTCTGAAACACACAGGTGTCTCTGAGATTTTTTGATGTTGACTCTACTCAGGTGAAAAAACAGATTTTAAGTAAGAGATAAAAGAAACTAGAGGATATGTTAGCATCAAAACCAATACCCTCCATTTTTCTACTGGTTCCACCTGGAAGAAAGACAGACTTACACTATATAGGTGACAATTCAAACCACCCACGCCTGACACTTCTGAAAACCTTTTCTGTATCTTGAAGAAACAAGAGATGATAAAAAGAACTGTGAAAATGGGCTGTCACTTAGAGACAGCTACAGCCCACTGGAGGAAAGAAAGATTTTTACATGCAGAATTTAGCTTGTAAACAAGGAGAAAAAAAAACAAACAACAAACTAGTAAAAACAAAGAACAGCTCTGAGTAGAGACCGCTTTGCTGAGAATCAGACTCCCCAAATTACTCAAGGTTGGCAGTCAAGAACCTGAGCCTTAGCAAGAAAAAACACCTGCTCTGCTGCCCCAGAAGATGATCTTTTCCTTCCTTGCCCTAGTATGTTCCTTGGCAGAAGAAAAAGAATAAACAGTATAGGAAAAATAATCTACAAACACTCACCACTTTAAGCAGTAGCTTAAACTGCATTTATCAATTGGATGGAATGGGAAACATTTCTTTTCTCTTTATTATAAGGTACTATATATAATACATTTAATTTAGCACAAATTTTCATTCAGTGGTCTTAAAAAAGGAAAACAAATAAATCCTAGTCTTTGATGAATGTCTGTGAGGGAACCCTAGAGACACCTAATAATAAAACCCAATGTAATCAAATGCAGGTTCTGTATGGCTGCTGAACTCAGCAGAAAGAGCGTGGTTGGACACATTATCTTCCAGAGCAGTTGGACAACTGAATCCCCTTTCTGCTAAGAAAACCTGCCAGCAAGGTTTATATTTCACAAATAAAAAGAAAAAAAAGGTACTTAAAATCTAGAGGCTTCTAAAGTCTTCCCAAAAAAAGAAGGTCTTGTCAAGATCAGAGAGGACTAAATGTACCCAACTTCCCCATCAGTACCATGCAATATTGTCTTTCTCCCTCCTTTGTTTGTTGAATTCTTTTCATTTATGACTCAGTTTTGGAACTAAAAGTCCTTTATCATTAAATCTAACTGTCTGTATATTTATGTTCTGTTATAATTAATTTGAAATATGTGATTATGGTCTTTACCCAGATAATATCTGGGAGTGAAAATCCAATTAGAATAGTAGTTTATGTAAGGAAAAAAACCTGATTAATTCCGATTTATGGCAAAAGCTCTTTGGTTTATTAATAAATCAAATTGCTCCATCTCTTCCCTGTGGAATGGGAGGGCAGATATACACTGTATATTACAACTCATGACACTGTTTTGATGTGAAAATACCTTTTGGTAAATGAAAGAACAACTATGTTAAACACAGCCTGTGTGTGACTGCTTTCAGTGGTTACAGAGAAGCACAAATTTAATGTAA
Organism: Aleadryas rufinucha; assembly: GCA_013397815.1. Lineage (NCBI taxonomy): Eukaryota > Metazoa > Chordata > Aves > Passeriformes > Aleadryas > Aleadryas rufinucha. Next base: position 930,624 of record VZTH01018474.1, on the reverse strand, counting down.
GATTTCACAATGATCCAAGTTTTGCTCCTTTTAATGCTGATACCCTTCAGCAGCAATTGAAACATTAACTGTGATGATGTTCTCATGTATTAACAGCTAAGAAAAGCTGCAGTTAGGCAGAAGTTAAAACCAAAAGTGTTGCTTTTACAGTGCACAGATTTGCTTTTTTTTTCTTGGTAAAAGCCCATGGAAAGAAAATTCTCCACCACTACCTTCAATTTTTCTCTTACACTGAATTTCTGCATCACTGTTAAGACACAAGAAACAAGACCAAAACATGGTCAAACATCGAACTTCCCCAGACCTTTGTGCAGTAGTTATCTGATGTGCCTGATTTTGTGTATCTTACTTCCCACTTAGAGAACTGCTGGGCATTAAAGCTGTCCCAGTACCAAGAGGGATGAAAAGCTCCATGCCCAGACAGATTGCAATCTGAAATGAGGTTTTCCAGTGCCTAATTTCCCTGAAATCTTGATTTCTGTGGTGCTCTCATCATCCCTCTGTGCACATCAACAAGGCTGGGTCATACACAAAAAGCAGCTGGAGGAATTTTTTTAATTTTCTGAAGGCATGCATCATTTTTTATGTGGTACCTAGGCAGGTGTCCCAAACCTGTGCCTTGTGCACCACTGATCTGAACAACTGATCCTGGTTGTATAAAATGGGGAGAGATTCACTGATGGCACGTAATTTCCCCAGAGTATTTTATAAAACTGTTGGATGTCAAAAGCCAGAACATAAATTCTGTTCGTGTCAGTCACATTATTTCTGTTGAACAACCAGTTCTACTTTTGCTACAATGTACATTTTACTCGCCATGACTAATTCTAAAGATAAGCCCCTGCAAAATAAAGTAAGGCAAAACTTACTGCTTTCACTCAAGGCAGATGTCTTTCTACCAGGTAGTGCTCAACCTGGAGCACAGATCAATGCTCCAGTAATTGACTATGCTTCAGGAGAGTATTAAATTATGCTCGAGATACATTGGAGGAATAAAATCCACTTCTTGCTCAACTCTTCTGCCATATTATGTCATATCAAAATGAAAAAAAAACAGGAAAAGAAAAGAAAAAAAAAGAAAAGAAGGACTTTGATTCAATAAGAAACTGACTTTCATCAAACCCCTGACTTCACTTTTTGATTTTGCTACGATAGCTTTAGTCCACTGCTTTCCTCGGAAAAAAACCTGCTGACTTCTTAGGAAGTCAGAATACTTTCATAGGTATTTCTGGAAGTTTGAAACTTGTCAAGAGGACACACGGTGCTACTTACATTCAGTATTTTATATAATCAGGGATTCCATGGAATGCATTTCATTTCTTCAGGACTCCTCTTGCTAGGAAAATGTTTAACATCCTATACATAAATCCTATTTCTTCCACTTTCTTAAAACCTAGGGAAATTCATTCTTAGTCTAAATGCAGCAATGGAAAAGCTTATTTTCCTTATATAAGCAGACCTAGTCAAACTGCAAAAACCTGCTAAATATTGATTCCTTCAAAGCTGAATTTCAAATTAAAGTTAAATTGCAGATGCAAAGGGTTTTGTGACTAGCCTTTTAACAATGCACTAGCTATTAAATCTGGTAAAATGTTCCATTTAAAACAATATCTTAGGTCTGCAATAATTAGTCAGTGTCTTATACCCTAAAAAGGTGAAGTACTGAGGGGAAGAAAATGTTACAATTCCTTTATAGAGTGGGAAACCAACAGGTAGACAGATGAAGACAGTGTAGAGATTTGTCACAAAAAAAGCAGACTGAATTTAGCTGTCTCCAAAATGACTTTGTAGCTTCAGCTGTAAGATCATTCTGCATCTCTACAGTGAAATGCCAACCTTTTCAGTTCTGCTGGCAACCTCACGAAACTGTCATAGCTCAAGAAGCAAAGCATGCCAGATGAGTCAGTTTGACAATTACACAATGTTCAAACAACATATTTCCCTTCATTAAATGCCTGTTGTATGGGTGATTTAATAGCCTGCTAGTGATATTAATAATGCATAGTTATTAAAATGTTTTCCTTTATTCATCTGCCCTACTTTACTGCTGCAGAAACCTGACTTTGATGTTCAGTCCTTCCTTCCAATAGGACAGCAATGGGTACCCAGGATGCCCTTGGGTGACAGTGACAGTTACCCGCTTATCACATTGTGTTTACTGGCTATGCTGGGGATCTTACCCAGACTTCTCCCTGCAGTGCAGGGCTGATGAGGGCTCTGGGATTTGTTTTGGCATGTATGTCTGGAGGAAACAAAAAAGGAGAAATTGAGTCATGGGGACAACTCAAAGAAAATATTTAATAGACAAAAATCTGCCTCAGCCAGAAAAATAGCTTTTCCAGTTTAAAAGCTTTTAAGTGCACTAAGAACTCATCCTGTTAATGCATTGGTCCATCCTGTTACTGCTTTACATAGCAGTACCCTGCCTTTACCATATAAAATTAATCTGACCTTTTATTAATGTGCAACTGGAATTACATACTGATGTTATGTATCTAAAGCGTATGAACTGTTTATACACTGAAAGAGTGAAATGTTTTCATGTCTTAACTGCATTAGTCTCTCTGGCACAATTTATCTGTGCCACTAATTCACGAGAAAAGGAAGAAACAGTTGGATCTATGCTGTTTAGGAACTAAGAAGATCCAGCTGTACGTCAGAATTTAACTGTTCTGTTTTTCACACTGAAAACTACTACTATAATTTTTTTATTATTATTATTGTTTGTTTAAAATTAACACGTTCAGTATTCAGAAACACTGGAAAAACTGAGCAAGTCAAATACATTTTAAGGGGCTGATCTTCCTCTGGCTGACCTAAGTTTTCCTCTTTGTAGAAAATAATATGAGGGAACAGTGCAATATCCAGGTTACAGGAAAGAAAATGTATTGCTTGCAAGGCCTAGGAAGATCTCAGTAATTCTGTAATAGCCAGCTGAAGAAACTGCTGTTAGTCAATCACAGAACGAAAGTACCAAAAAAATATGTCAACAACCCTGAAAATACACACATGCAAGTTTGAATGTCCCTTAGGATGATGGCAACCCTTAGCAAAGCACTGAAAATTATGGTGGTGTGAGTAAACTCGCTTATGGACTATAGTAGTGCTGGAGAGTGGTAAGGGAACAGTGTATGTCAAAACTGAAATAGAGACCTAGATGTGGACAATTAAGAAAGTGGTATCTGCCTGTTCCAAAAGCCAGTCACTGAAATAAATGAATGGGTTCATAGTCTGCAAGAGACAAGCTCAGTATTAGCTCAGTGCTTCAACTAAACCATAAACCAAGCCTCTCAAGGACTCCCAAACCTCTGTGTACAACCCACACTGCTCCTGCAAAGGCTTTCTACTTCACGCTCACAGACAGATGTAACTCTCCCCACTCTCCAGTGCTTTCTCCTTTCTGGAAAGATTTCTAGCAGTCTTTCTGCTCCATTTTGTAACTCCTGGAAGAAAACTTCAGTTGATTAGTGGCAGAAACATTGCACAGTCATTTTAAAGTAGCAGCACAACAGCTCAGGTCAGCCTCTGAATATGCCTTGTCCTGCTCCTGCTCTAGTCCAGACTGTGGGACAGTCTGACTTCTTGTGGGATGAAATTCTGCAGAAGAAATGGTGATAGGAAGGACTAAGAACCTCCACCCAGAAGAGAGAAATACCAAGCACTGCTCTTACATCATTCCACAAATAAACCCCAAAACATCAGAGTCCTGACAGGAGAGGGAGTGGTTGGTAATGCAGGGGTTTTCTTGTGAATGGTAAAACCTGACAGTAGCAGCTGTAGTGTCAGGATGTAGTTAAACACATCAAAGCTTGATGACCCTACCTCAGCCTGAAGACAGGGAATCTGGATAAAAGCAGCTTTACCTTACAAAGTATGATGTTTAAGAAATGTCTCTAGGATGTGAGGGAAACCTGTAACATACAGCAATTGCCTAAGGAACTGAGAGATTCCAGACCCTGGCAACTGCAAGGGAGCACAGAGGGAAAGAATCAGTCTTAATGAAAAGACACCTTTTATTCCAAATACTACAGGGCGGCATTTATATCTGCACTATCACAGTTTTGTCAGCCTTTCCATGAGCATCTCCAGTGTGAGAAGGTGTTACAATCAAGTAAAAACTCCCCAAACTGGACACTGGCACGCTGTCTTCACTTGGATTCATATTTTTTTATCAACGTTTACCATCACATGCCTGTCCTACTGCCAACATGGCATTCACAATGAACCTTCTCTGCTTAATCCCAGCTGTTTCTGTTCTTCCCTCTTAGCCCTGTGGAGAGGGTGGAGGTGCAGCTGCGAAGATTAACAGTCAGTCTGAGGCCAGCAGGCTGTGGTTGGGATGCACAGTATGGGGGGGTGAAGTTGGGATGGCTGCAGAACACTTTGGGTAAGAAGCTTCCCCTCTGGTCTATTTTCATCTGCTATCTATTCTACTGAACAAGCTCCTTTGCAATTAACATGTTAAAGTCACCAGCAACAAAATGAAGAACACCTTCTCAAGGAATTCAAGGGTGTTTTATTTTTCAGACACCAGCTAATTGCATGAATCTTATGAAAGGAAACTCACAATGGTCTTGCCAGTTCCAAAACTGGGAAATGAGCTGAAGGGAATGAAAATATATCGTTGTGGCAGAGACCGTTTGCTCCTCTTTTAACCTCTCTAGACAGCCTCATACTTCAGGCCAGCACAATGGTTACAAAGTTCCTGCATAGTCTTGTCTTCAGTAGTCTGTATGCCCTGTTCAGGTAAGTGTGGACATCCAACACACACAAATCTGTATGTGTATATGAGTATGATCTGTTGAATTAGATCACAGCAGCACAGCACAGTCTATTACTCTTGTGCAGGCTTTTCCACCTGTCTTACCCTCTGCATAGATGTCATCCACTTGGACTTTGGCTTTGATACAGTCTTCTGCTTTGATTTGGCCTGTTAGATGGGTAAGGAATTGGCTGGATGGCCATGTCCAAAGAGTTATAGTTAATAGTTTGATGTCCAGGTGGAAACCAGTAATGAATGGTGACCCTCAAGGGCTTCTACTGGGGACCAGCACTATTCATCAGTGACAGACAGTGGGATTGAATGTACTCTCAGAAGTTTGCAGATGACACCAAAATGTGTGGTGTGTTTGACATGCTGGAGGGAAGGGATACCACCCAGAGAGACCTCAACAGGATTGAGAGGTGGGTCTATACAAACCTCATGAAGTTCAACAAGGCCATGTACAAGATCCTGCATGTGGGCTGGGGCAATTATCAGTATCAATACAGACTGGGGGATGAATGGATTGACAGCAGTCCTGGAAAGTAGCACTGGGGATACCAATGGATGAAAAATTGGACATGAGCTGGAATTGCGTGCTGGCAACCCAGAAAGCCAGCTGTATCCTAGGTTGCATCAAAAAAAGTGTGGTCAGCAGGTTGAGGGAGGTGATTCTCCCCCTCTACCTCACTCTCATGAGACCCCACCTGGAGTGCTGTGTCCAGCTCTGGTACAAGTAAGACACATAACAAGTAAGAGGGGTTTCAGAGGAGTGTCACAAAAAGGATCCAAGGGCTGGAATGCTTCTCCTATGAAGAAAGGTTGAAAGGGTTGGGGTTGAGCCTGGAGAAGGCTCCAGGGAGACCTCATTGAGACCTTTCAGTATATAAAAGCAGCTTATAAGAAAGACCAAGAGAGACTTTTTACCAAAGCTTGCAGTGACAGGACAAGGGGCAACATTTTTAAACTGAGAATATATTTATATTAGACAAAAGTATACATTTTTTACTAAAAGGATGGTAAGACACTGCAACAGGTTGCCTAGAGAAGCTGTGGATACCCCATCACTGAAATGTTCAGACTCAAATTGAACGGGGCTTTGAGAACACTGATCTAATGAAAGACGTCCCTGCCTTTGGCAGGAGTGTTGGATTAAATGGTCTTTAAAGGTTCCCTTAGAACCCAAATTACTCCATGATTATATGATTCTTCTGCATATATTCATTACTATAAGCATTCAAAAAATGTGAGATGTTGAAGTGCAACCAATGAGAACAAATGTCAAACAAAAGACCAACAGGGAGAACATCAATTAAGGAAATAGTTTGTTTCATTTTCCTTCCATGTCATTATCAGTTATCTAACCTAAAGATCACTGAAAACAACTTCCTATGAAGCACCAAGAGATAGTCCATTGCTTTTTGTTTCTTAGTAGCTGACATGATCCACCTCCATGCAGCTAATAGAAGCACAAAGTCATTTTTACCCCCTCCTATAACACTGCAGCAGCCTGTAAGCCAGATCCCCATGATCTCAGCCATACAGGCCACATCGCTACACAGCTATATGAGGCCATTTTGGGTATAGTTTTCAATCTGGTATTAAATCAAGTCATACCAAATATATAGTAAGTAAACAAGCTTGGGAAAGTTAATTAGAGGAAGGGAAAATGCTTAGCACAACTTATATGCATTTTCGAACCATGCTGCATGTTAATCAAATTCTTTTGGAAGCCAAAAGTCTCTGTTCCCTGCTTTGATGTAAACCAGTCCATTTTCTGTACCATTAAGAAAGCTGAATTAGGGTATTAGCACTGCTGCCTATCAATCTCCATGCACTGCTGATGTTTTTAATTCAACACCGAATAGAAGTGTAAGCATTACAGTGCTGTGTGGAGAACAGTATCTTGTCCAGTCACGTACCTATAGGACAACCACAGCTCTCCCTCTCATGAGCACACACATGTAATGGAAAGTATCTGACCATCACAGAGTCACTGCAGAGTTTATGAACCCAAGTATAACCAATGAACAGAAATGTTCATGATTTCATTGAAAGAGCAGTTTTGAGACATATAGCCAGCCACTTCCCATGTAAGTAACATTTTAATGCAAATTTCTAATGACAGCCATGGCTTACCACCGCTGAACTGTGTAAAAGACTTGGAGGGTAGCAGCAGGTGGAGAAAAGAGAAGTGGGATGAGAGTTCACATGCTTGATGCTGAAATAAATACAGGAGTTCCTCATACTGTCCCTCTGCCTTTTCTGGCAGAAAAGCAGACCCCTTCTCAACCTCAGTACTTTCAAAGGAAAGTGAAACCATACCAATATAGTTGGGGTTACATGTGGCTTAATACTGTGAACCCTTCTGTTCTGGAAAATGTCTTTCCATGCTTTCCTAACCACTGATACTGCCATCTGGGGTTGTGGTTTCAGAGACCAGTGTAATATGACATGTTTCCAGCTCGAAAATCCTGGCCCTAAAATCATGAGTTCTCAGTGTTATATTACAAAAATGTCATTTCCAAGAACATATATTCCAGGTATTTCCTGTTCTCAGGCCAATGAATGGCTAAGGAATAAACAGTTCTAGAAATAAACATTTCTTCAGTAAAATTGAATTAGGCTAGATCAGAAAAGTCAAGACCAAAAAAAAAGGAAAATCTCTTCTTGCTTTAAGTGTAAATGTTTACTTTTCTATAACAGGAAAGCAGTATAGCATTTTATTTTCTCGATGGACCTGAAATGCTCTTTTCTTCTCCAATACTTTTTCAGAGAAACAGCAAAATGGAGAAATCCTGGGTTATTGATACAGAGAATGAAATGTCCTGCCTCTCCAGAGGTCTGATGCAGCACAAGCACTGGCATAATACATTTCCTTAGATGGATTTACCACTGTTACACCAGTGCTGGAAGGATTACCCTAGGGATGAGAGGTCCTTCACAGCCATGACACTCAGATTCATCAATTTAGCCCTTTTAACCTACATTTAAACACAAAACTAAACAACCAATGCCAATGGCAAAAGTCAAGTACTCAGCACTCTTCCAAACTAGACTCTTTCTCTGCTCTCCCGCTCCCTGCTATTGCTTAGACTACTATATCCAAAATTTTCTCTTACAGTTATTCAAATTCTTTATCTCTCTAATGAAGCTCTCTTTAAACTCAAACTTGTGGCCTGGACACCTGCGCAATGGAAACTAGAAGGAGATTATAATCATGCCCAAAGCTGACCAAGGAGGAAGTGAACCATCATTCTTGAGTTTTTTTATTCCCCCATGCCTCCCAGTGCGAGTCTGCTGACTAAATGCCATGGTTAGGTGTGGAGTGAAAAATTGTTCTCAGCCTTCCTTTAGCATGTTTAGCTCAGAGTTTGCCACAGCACCGACGTGGGTCATTCTCTGCACCAGGTTGTTCTGCAGGCATACGTTACGTTTGTTTCTCTGTTAGAAAGACAGCAGTTGCTTCCTCTTTAACTAGGCATGTCCACAGTTTCCACACAAGTCATCTCTGAACAAGATATTATCCAAAAAAAGATACAACAATATAGGTGTGAAGATTTTTATAACGATTCATCCCTATCAAAGAAACCTACTGAATGTTCAAGGCATTACCTCAGACAAAAGTCCTTCTCAGGGTGCAACATGCTTGCATTTTGCACTGACAAACACAAGTCTTTTTCCAAGACTTTTTTCTCTAAAATCTTCAGCTAAACTGTAAAACTAAAAAACAATAGGTTTTAATTTAATATTCTGGAAGTGCATAGAGAAAACCATTGTTTACTTTTGCTTGCTTGGTTCCTTTTTAAAACTTTCTTTTCCTTTAGGGAAATAATTTTGGCAACACCAGTGGGATGGAGCACTAATCTGATGTTTTAACATGTGCATATCTGGAATTTTCAAGCCAATTTTCACCACCTTCTGATCCTTCTCAAAATACTACAAAAAAGAACAAGAGATAACCCCCAAAAGATGCTAGAAAGGCATTCGCTGTTATTGTGGCCTGATTCTATCCTATTAAAGTACTCACAGTCAAAACAACACTGAGTCAAACAACTCTGAGTATGCTGATTAATTCTCATCTACTTGATTATAATAGTGTACTACTCGCACTAATTGCAAGTGGATGATCGCCTGAGGGTCCTAGTAAGACAAAAAGCAACAGGGAGAATATAGCTATACCTCGCTTGTCTTGCTTTAGAGGACCCATTCAGACTCTGAGATAAGAAGCTCATATCAACAGGTAAGTTGAAAACTAGTCTGCCTAGAAGTTGAGCTGGTTTAACTTCAGCTGTGCTCTCAAAAACTGAGCTAGTTTACACAATGCAGACTGCTGCACAAGAAATCTTAGCTCAGTTTAGGCTAAACCAACATTTGAAAATTGCTTTATTTTCTCTGTATGTTTTTTTGTTTTGTTTTATTGTTTGGGGTTTTTTAAAAATTTTTCTTTGAGTGAGTAAAAACTGAATGCAAAAGCAACATGTATACTGAGATACCGAGGCTACCCTGTGAGTTGTTTACATGCAATTAACATGAGCTGCCCTTGCCAAACTACCTCATACACAGAGCAGCCTGGAGCCACCAAGTCAGGCTCACACAGTAGCCCTTCTAGAAAACAATCTTCTCTTCTGGGCCAGCTTCTGCCCGGGACTCACAGGAAAAAAAGAAATGGTAGAAATGGCTTAATGTTTGGAACAGGGAACTGTCATACTGTTTCTCTAAGTCCAGCTGTACACAATATATTTCCAGCATAGTGCTGGACCAGGAAGGGCTGGAATGAAAGCTGGATCTGTCAATTTAGCCCAACTTTCAGGCTGGGACTGATGAAAAAATATGCCTGCAGTAAACATAGGTTCTGCATTTATACATATTCCAGAAGGGTTCACAAACCGACTTGTGAGGAAATCAGATTCATCAGTTATTTTGGTGCTAGTCTGCATGCAAATGAACCTCCCAAACAGGCAGACGCCAAATTCAGATGTGCTTTTCAGACGAAGTAAATAAGCAGTCACAAAGTAATTTGCAAGGCTTATCTAAACCTGTTTAATCATGCTAGTAATAAGTTTGTTTTGAACAAAGTTCTACAGTTAGGAGAAAATGAGAAGGAAAAAAATGCATCTCCTACCCCCACCAGCCCCCACAGGGATACACGCACCTTCTCACAGGGGATGGCAGCTGCTACATTTAGCTTAGCTTTCAGCTGAACTGAAGCTTTCCACATAAACATCCAGGACAGGGGCAGTGGTTAATAAGCCATAAGCTGCTCCAGAATCCACAGTGAGTCTTTGTGGATTTTTTTAAAAGGCATAGTGAGTAAAAACAGTGGAGCAAGGAAATGTAAATGTTTTTCATGAGTCTAGATTCATACTATCAAAATATCCTAAATCAAGTTTATGAAATCTGAAAGGGAGTTTTGAGCTCTCGCAGCCCAAGCTGTATCTGCTTATCCGCTCTCTGAAGAGCGGCTGACATGACGTCTCGGATGGATGGAAAACATTCCATAAGCAACTGCAGAGGGTGTGGTGGCACGGCAGCTGGCAGAGTAGCACAGAAAACACATTGATTCCTCCTGCCTACTGTGTCTCCTATTAGATCCAGTGCACCAGAAATGGCTGCTGTGACTCGGCAGCAGTGAGGGTGGGTTTGAAATTAGAAGGAAATGGGTAGAATACATACAAAGAGTTGGTTTGGTTTTTTAATTTTTCTAAGAGATGTTTACTGGTCACAGCTAACACTGTTAGACCACTAACAGTGGGGTTTAGCACAGTGCTTTCTCCTAGCTGCACTTGCCAGTGAGTCATGTTGCACACACGGACCTGATTTTTATTTCAGGGTGAAGACAGTCCACTGTTCTGTTCATTTTAAAGACACAGCATGCAGAAGTATGTTTCTGACTATTTTAAACATTTCTAACACATCCTGTTGCTGTAGTAGCAGAATAACAAGAACACAGTATTTAAAGTCTCCGAGGAAAAAATGTCAAGGCCTTTGTAAAATCTCCTGTTTTCTTCTTTTCTTTTTTTAATTTACTCACTGAGTAATTTTCTTTTTTCTTGACTATTTTGAGTCTACAACAACAAGGTGTAATTCAAACTGGTGTCTTCAGACACGGAAGCCAGAAGAATACATCAGTGACTCTTCTCACAGCTTGTGCATCGATAAGGTGTAGAACCACGCATTCAAAGTACAGGTTTATGCCAGACAGATTGCATTCATTAACAAACACGCAAAGTTAACAGGCGGTATGTTCCAGTCTATTATAAATTACTCACGCAATTCAAAGCAGCACTAAAATAAGCAGTATTTATAGTCACTTGCACTCTAAAGGAAAACAGTTTCCTGGAATTCACGAGTGGGGAGATACAATCCAAGCCCACAAATGCTGATCCTGGACCTTCTGAGCCTATGTTCAGAGTAAAATAATGCCTGCAAAGCACTGGAGACAAGGATACAGAAAGGTCCTATAATTTCTTATTGCTTCTTCAAGACTCAGGCTAAAAAGGTATCAGAATGCTACTTTTTTGAAAAAAGGTTTGGAAGTGGGAGACTGTAAGGCCTTTTCCTCTCTGAGACTATGGACCTTATATACTGTTACTGCTGAAAAGAAACAACACAAAGATCCTTCAGAGGATGCTGGAGGAACAGTGGCCTTTCCAGTCGTACCCAGTGTAACACAGTTGGCCTTGCTTGCCTTTGGAGAAAATGGAGTGGCTGCAAGAGGACTGCCCAGTGCACACACCACTTCAGTGACCCCACACTGGCAACCAGGCTCTCTCTGAGAGCTCAGCACAGACCTGAGGGGCTCTGAACTGTGTGGGTGTGCACAGGGCAGGAACAGAATCAAGAAAGCATAGCAGTAGCTTAAAACAACAGTTCCTGCTGCCACCCCCACTCCATTCCCATGCCCAGCTGAGTGACAGGTATAGAAATAGCTGTCCTTCATTGACCTGCTTCACAGGCATGTGCTTCGAAGTTATCAGTTAGCTCATCTATGAAGCACAGACAAGCCAACCTTTGTAAAAGTTTCTTTTAAATACTTGAGATACTGATACAGAGACATTATTCAAAGACAGCTATTAACAGCTGATACTTTGAAAAGAAGCTTCCAAAAATCTGTTTCTTGTCCTGTGATAAGCCACATGACAAGGAATGTCATTCTGTAAGGGAGGTAAGGAAAGTGTATAGCAGTGTGGGAAAGAGGGGGTCAGGACTACATAATTTATTTGTTTGTTTTCCTGCTTGAACAACAGGGCTGCAGAATGACACAGAACCAAAGAGCTATAAAGATAACCGAGAGTTGTTCTGCTGAGCACAGTGTTAATACAAAAATGTAAAAGCATTCTTGGCCAATGCATGAACAGACTGGGATGCAGGTCTTGTAAGAGATTTGAGAATAAGCTTTGCTGAGGTTTGGCAAAAGGAGGGTCAGCACTGGGTGCAAGAAAATTTTGGTCATCCAAAGTATTTTATGAGATCTAACAGTAAGTCCTCTCCAGTTGTGACAACTTAAGACACATCCAGATAGGAACTGAACTTCAGTTCAACAGACAGGCATTACCTTCTTATTCCATGCTACTTGGCTATGGTCCTACTATTCATCCAGCATTTCCCAAGCACCTCCCTCTATCCCACTGCTGAGTGTCTCTCAGTGAGGCAATACCTTCAAAAATCAGTAAGAGCCTATTCATACTAGTATAGAGTGTGAAAGCTGATGCTGCTGCATGAACTAACAGTATGTTTAGAGAGGTTTTGGCCAGGATTTTAATGAGGGTGGCAAGTATTCTTCTGGATAACTTATGGGGTTCTGTTACAGAGAGGTTCTGTGATGCCGCAGCTGCTGAAGACTTCATACTTGCAAGTGTGCACTTTGTCTACAACTTAGATCATGTAGGAACCCAGGCTTGGATATTTCCTGCTTTCTCAGCTATTTTAAGAGAGGGGAGGTAATCACATGTGGTTTTCTTACAAGTTCTCTTTCAATACTTGACTCCTTGAGGACCAGTCCTGTTTTCATTGGAATGAATGAGCTTTTTGTCACTGACCTCAGTTTAACCCCTGACTATTTACTATGGACCTCACTGCTACTGTAGCTTGGCACCTTGTGATCTGAAATTTATTTTTTAAAAATATTTATCCACATTTTTCTAAGTATGCTTCTGAGATAGAAAAGTTTCATATTCATCTTATAATACAGAGAACTAAGATATGGAAGGAGGATGGGCTGGAAATCCAAAGTGTGCTAGGTGTCTACAAAGCTGACTGCAAGTATCTACATGATAACTAATTTCCTCAGTAAAGCAGGGTATGCTGAGCTAGCCATGCCGTATATACTGAGATGTGCTTGGCACTATGCTTCCCTAGGCAGGAACTGTTTCCTCAGCCTTTTTCCTCAATGGGGCCCAATTCAGTCTTTGACAACCTTTAACCTGTCTGAAGAGGAAATGGCACTGCCACTCACTTCCACACAAGAGTCTAAAGGTTACAGGTCTTGCCGAACTGTACAAACCCCAGAACTGAAGTCTTTAGCTGCCTGGTTTGGATCAGCAATTTAAACTTCATTGAGTATGCCAAACATAATGTTGCTGGGGTACTCCCTGCTGGCTTTCCTGCTGTGTTAATGCACGCATGTGATCACTGGTTGAAGACACAGAAGTGACTCCACAACTGATGGCTCGGGCAAACATCCGGGTGCCACAGCTCACAGGAGCAGGGCATTCTGTAGGCTTGGCAGGTGTCCTTTCAGCCTGACAGCTTCCATGAATGCTGAATCATTGCTCTGCTGCCAGGGAGCTGGGGATCCCAAGATAGTATAAGGGACTCCTTTGGGCAGCAAAGGTCTTGAAAACTAGTCTTTTGATAATTTGTAGTTGGATGCATCATTCCTTTCACCATGTTTACCAACACCTACTGATGTGTGTCCAGTGGTCTTGGATCGCAGAAATCTGACCATCTGCTGTGAATGAGTGGAGGACCTGGTGCCTTCCTTTTGAGACAGAGCTGGAATGTGCCCTTAGCTTATAACTGCACCCACAAAGGCAAAAACATGCCTGTATTCAGTTACCTAGATGAAATCTACCGTTTTTGTCCTACATAATGTACCTGAAGTCACGTAAGGAGTCCGTGCTGGCAGAAAACTGTAATACATCATCTGAGCACCTCCCTGAAGCTCTATCCACTGGGAGAGATTTCCTCTCAGCAGGAACAGGATGGGAGGTTTGAGCAGCAATTCAATTAACTGTGAAACAATACGAGTTTTTGAAACATTTGGCCTGTAGCTGATTAAGCTTCTTGCCATGCTGGTAGCTGCCATGTCATGTCTAAATTCTGTATGGAAATCATTGATCATTAAACAAGTCCTTATCTCATGTTTTCACAAGCAATTTAGAGAAAGGGTCTACCTACCATGAAGAATTATTTGGAAGGCACACTGACTTTCATCCTGTTGGTTGGATAATAACTTCATTAATGCTGATCTATCTCAGTACAAACACAGGCTTCTGCAGTTACCTTTGATGACAGTGGTAAGGGCAACAGCTCCCATTGTTTGCAAAATCCCTCAAATTAGAAATGCTACTAGGAGAACTGATGTAGCTCAGTTCTAAAAAATATTTTTTTTTTCCTGACAAATACAGGAAACTGGAGTTAGCTGGCAAGAGGGATGGGAGAGGAGGGCATACAAATAAATACTATTTCAATAAGATCATTAAAGCAAGTAAAACTTCAGGTAATTTCCTCTTATTCTGCTGACAGTAACTGATCTGGATTATGTTTTGTTTCAAAATAGTGCTGTTGGGGAGAGATAAGCACAGTGAGAGAGCAGTAAAACAGTTTTTGAGCACAGATACCTCCAGAACGAATGTGTGCTGTCCCTTTAAATCTTACAAGCTTTAATGCTCCAACTGCTGGAGGGATATTCTGCAACAGAGTTTGAGGCAGATTCCTAATTGAAACTGATCTGGTTTGCAGGCAGGAAAAGTACATGTTTACATTTAAGTATCTTGTCCTTGGGCAGTTATGTTTTCAAGAAACAAGCTACAATAGAAGCCATTAAAATCCTGCAACATTTTCCAACCACACACAATTGCCCCAAATAATTCCTATTCAGATTCAGGGAAAAATGATGGTAAAACTTCTGATACTATGATGAGGTCAGTTGTTGGCAAGTGCTAGCATTTTAATGACAACCATAACAGTGGTTCATTACCATTACTAGATCAAGCAGATTTAGCTGGTGTGGAGTGTATTGGTAACCTTCTACTCTTTCTTTCTACTTGAA
Organism: Aleadryas rufinucha; assembly: GCA_013397815.1. Classification (NCBI taxonomy): domain Eukaryota; kingdom Metazoa; phylum Chordata; class Aves; order Passeriformes; genus Aleadryas; species Aleadryas rufinucha. The sequence continues at coordinate 915,586 of VZTH01018474.1, read as the reverse complement.
AGAAATTCTTATCTTAAATGAGAGTTAGGAATGGAGACTTACCAGCTCTAGGAACTTCCTCACCACCTGCCTTTGTTTTAAGTTAGTTTCCCCATCCAGGTTGGCTGTTTCTATATGGCACAGCCCATCGGGATCACTGGAGGAGAGCAGCAATATGTCAGCAGGTATAATTTCATTACAGCGAAGCTGCACAAAGTCTCCGACTTTCACTTCTTTCCAGTATCTGCTTATATATTTCTTCTCATTTCTGAAAAAAAAAGGACATTTACAAGACTTTTAAATTTAGAAATTGCACAGACAGATCCTTCTGATAAATCTGGTTTGATTTGTAACAGGAGTACCTGTTATAGGAGTGCCTTTCAAAAGTCCTCAGGAACTCTCAAGTTACTCTGGGAAAAGTCAATGCAGAGTGCCAAGAGGCCATTTCCCAGTGACTCAGAACCAGGTCTGAGTTACCAAGACCCTCTTTTAAGATCCAGAGGAAAACATGTTGATGTCAGACTTGACTAAGCAGGGTAAACAGGAGCTTCACACATTCTCCTTCTCTCCCTCCATGCTCTGAGTCACCCATATGACCCCATGAAGGGGAGGGGGCCAGTGCCCATACTGTGTGAAAAGGAGTCACTTTTAGGGAAAGAGAGGAAATGAGAACAGGTCTGGGCGTAGGACGCCTTCCTGGAATGGCTCCTGAACGTTCTCCCTCTGATGCACCCTCAGATAGCTTCCCCTTGTTCCCTTTTTCCAGTAGGGACAAACTCTGTATACTGCTGCATGTCATATCTGGACAAAGATCCTTAACTGAGAGGAATTTCCACTATTTATCATTAAACCTAGAACTACAAGGACATGTTGTGTGGTAAAATGCAGTCCTAGCTGCTCTACTGGGAAAGGACACTAATTTCTTTTAAGTATTTCTACTCCGTTTCCATTGCCAGAGTGCTGTCTGTTACATAGCTAGTTCCTGCTGAGTTACCCCAAACCTTTCATTTTGGAGTACAAGCACTAAAACTCCCTAGTTTTAAAGGTCATGCTAGTTTGCTACTTTTATATTTTTTAACTTTTTCTTGAGAGCAAGAGGGAAAAGGAACACATGACTGCTTAATTAATTTCAGCTAAAATTTCAGATTTTAGTTTTACAGCAGGCACAGACTCACGTGTTTTCTTGGCATTTGTGGAAAGTGATTTATTCTGTTGTGATTTTGAAAGAAATCAATTTCAAAACAGCCCCAATATTGACTTGGTAAAATACCTCCTGAAAATAGGAAGCTACTGTTCTGACACTTTTCTAAGCCATTAGAAGGCCTTTGCTGCGTGAGGACCACGACGATTGTCACTGCTGGCACTGTCACCAGAGACTGTCTCCTGGGACAGCATTTTAACTGGCAGAACGGGATTCTGATGAGGGGTGGGGAGATGTGGCGATGGCTGTTTTATGTTGTTTAAAGTATATTATTTTAAAATACATCACTTTCAGCAGTAACGTGAATAGATTTGTAACTAAGTGGAAACAGTAAAGTCCTGACAGTATTGTTACTTTGGAGTTACTGATAGTCATGCCTTCACTGGTGTTAGTAACTTAATTGGCATTAATTCATGTATTTAGCCAAAATGCTGAACCAGGATAATAGAGGATCAGGTAGCTTAACAAGGATGTATCAGATCAGGTTTTACCCCCCATAGTTTCTTCACTGTCTTTTCCTAACATCTAGTCTATAAGGGGAAGAATGAAAATTATGGCTGTGATTTCTGAAAAGGATTATTACAAACCAAGTGTAAAACATGATAATCTAACAAAGGCAGGTAATATACTTACTAGGTGCTGAAATTACCCATTTTCTCCATAATCAGGCTGAAACAAACATTTAACTTTCTCTGCTAATGAGTATGAATTGCTTTGAAACCCAGTGTGCCATAATACAGTACAAATTACCGCACTGCAGATCTGAAGGGTTTGTTAGCTCTGCAATCTGTAACTCCAAATCCTTTTACATGTATCTGTTGTTCTTCATCGTTTCTAATTTAACTGTGAAACTGGGTGATGAACAAATGCATGTACAAGGAGCAGCAGTACAAAAGCACGATCATGATAAAAATACCAAGTAGTCCCATACTATGCTATAAGCACTACTATTTTTTATTTAATTTCTATTGTTTGCAAAGCATTGCTATTTTAGCATTTCCTCATCCCTCATATGCTTAGCAACTGCCACAACTATATACACTGTGGCAGGAAGGGTGGATATCAAGCAACACAAGGCCAAATGGCTCTGCTGGAATAAATGAAGTTGTTCAGCCTGGAAAAGAGAAGGTTGCAGGGAGACCTTATTGTGGTATTTCAATATATAAAGGGGACTTGTAAAAAAGACAGTTATTACCAATGCCTATAACCACAGGACAAGGGGTAATGGTTTTAAATTGAAAAAGGATAGATTTAGGTGAAACATAAGGGAGAAATTTCTTAATAGTGAGGTGTGGNCCAACGCTTGGGTCCTCCTTTGTTTTTTGCCTTCGTTTGCCGCTATTCTCCATCGACGCCTCGCCTGCCTTATTGGTTTTTGGCTACAGAACCCTGGGCGGAGCACAAGCTCCCCAGGCAAAGACCTGCGCGTATTCCGCTGTACAGACTCCTGTGGGGCATGGAGTTCCGGCAGTGTCCACAGCGGAGGACACTTTACAGCTGCCTGCCACGCCACCGGGCGGCTAGTGGCCAGCGCGGCAGTGAGGCTGGTGTGACACTGGAACAGGTTGCCCAGTGAAGCTGTGGATGTCCCATCCCTGGAAGTGTTCAAAATGGGGCTTTGAGCAACCTGATACAATGAAGGGTGTCCCTGCCTCTGGCAGGAGTATTGGACTAAGCGATCTTTAAAGGTCCCTACCAAGCCAAACCATTCTAATCAACAAATCTATGAATGTAAGACCTCTTGGATATGCACCAGGGCCCCAGGGCACAGCCCCCTTCATTAGGCACACGGGAACAATTTGGCCCCATATTCCACTTGATCAGCTCTTTGCGAACAAGGGTCAATAGTGGAAGGAAAATTACTGTCTTCATGGAAAATTACTTCCTAATTCTCTTTAGATCGGGTTGCTCTGTGTCCTCTAGCAGAGCTCTGAACTGAGACTTGTTTCACTGCAGTCAGTGAGCGATCAGTGCAAGCGTTCTCTGCAGAGTATGGCATGATTCTGTCTTCCCAGGGTGGTTTGGAGACTATTTAGACCGTGAATACATCACGCCCTATGAAGCTTTCCTTTAACATGCTCAGCCTACTCCTCTGAACATGGAGGTTAGCTCACCTCGGACAGCCATCATATCCTGCAGCCAGTACAAACACACCAAGTGACCCCATTGATAAAGTTAAGATTTTTTCCATTGATTCTGCAGAGACAGGACTTTGTTGTCCAAGTTTTATATTACCTAGTAAATGTTTATTCTTGCTGTTATATTGGGCCAGTAAAATTATATAATACAGAGAGTTAGAAATGCCAGACTTTCTGTAAGAAAAGGAGCCCAAAAGGATGGCAGTCCTGCAGTTTCAGTACAGGGCTTTGTGGTGGTCCATCCCCTACCCCTCCTGGGGTCTGCTCCACCTCCTCAAGCCTGCTCTACAGTTTCAATAATTCTCGTTAGGCCCTGGCCTTTGTGTAATGAGTTGGTAATGAGTGAAATGTCCCTTGACCATACCAGGAACTCTTGCATGGCTAAGGTGGAGTGGCACTGTTCATATCAGGGACACCTGCTGCCTGACCAAAGGAGGGGAACAAGAAATAACTGGTCATCCCCATATATCCTGGGAACATTACCCACCTGAATCACAACCCCAGTGGAACTGGGCTTTTGAATAATTTCAGTAATTGTCAACTTGGGTTATAGTCAGGATGGAAATGGACTAATGAAAAAAAAGGCCAATCATCTTGTGACCCTATGAACAGTGGTCCTAAGTGAGGCCCTTTGAGTTCTACCAGACCACAGCAGGCTGCACCAGCATGTCCCTCAGAGTGGGATGCTGCTCAGAGCTTGCAGACTGCCAAGCTGCAGTACTGGGAGGACTGTCACCTAAAGCTGATTAGTCAGCCTGGGCCAACATCCCCCAGTCCTTGACACTCAAGCCTCTCCCACTGAGAAATGCCAAGACATTCAATGTGAGTAATTCACTGGCATTCCAGGGAAACAAAGTGGAACTTTTAATAAGCACCTTTGTGCATATATATAAACACACACACAGGCACACACACATCTTTGTGTGTGCATGTGTGAATTGATTTCAACACCCTACAGATAACTGAGTTACTATTTTTATTAAGGTTAACCCTATTGAATCACTTTGTAAATATTAAATTAGTCAATTATTGAGTGCTGCTAAATCCTTCAGACATAAACCACTGCCCAGGTCTGAGGCTAAGACTGGACTCAGCCACACTGGACTCAGCCACACCTAGGCTGCCTCAGGAGTTTAGAAAGCAAGGGAGTCCATTCTGAATCTTGTGACTCAACAGCAGGATTTCCCTATTAAATCCTTTAGATATCCCATTGATGAAGTCTGAGATGAAGTTTGGACTGAGCTGCACTTAGGTTCCATCAGAAGTTTAGAAAGCAGGGGGTCCACTCCATAAATCATGACTCAATGGGGAAATCTCTCTTATCCCTTGCACCCTTACCCTCATCCTGGCCCTTGTGTAAATCATGCAAAATTTATTATAATTCCACTTTCCCTGTATGCTTCATCTCTGTAGTAACAGAGTGAACCTTGCCATCAAATTCTGTTAAGTCATGCTTTCACAAATTTATGTTAAAACCTGCTTTTGGTAATACTTTTGATTGTGACTCCTGAAGTGGCCTAAATCACTCATTTGTGGCAGCTGCAGGCACTTTTTGCAAGGGACATTTTAACAAAAGCTTTCGGCAAGTTAAAGTAAACATCATCAAACCTCCTGGAATATATTGTTGAAGGCTCAAAGAATTCTGTGAGGAACACAGGAATGGGAGGCAGCATCTCAGTGAGTCCAGTCCGCTGCAATGGTCACTGGAACCTCTGTGGATATTTAGCCCAGAAGCTGACACCCCACAACTCTAGTTCTACCTGCCCTCATTCATCACGAGCCTGAAGATACATTTTATTACCTACAATACACTTAAGGCTGATACTACAAGAAAGGAATGCTTCAAACCATGATGAACCACAGGAAGAAGTCAGAGATACTAAATCTTTCAATCTTGGAGAGTTAGATCTAAGTCCTACAAATCAATATGCTGCCATGAACTAATGCCATTCTGCAGAAAGAATAGATATTGTTGTTATTCTCTAGTTAAATCACAATGATGAACTATTAATTTCAGACAGCTATGCTCAGCTACTATAATGTGTTGTGTGGAGCTCAAATACTAAAAAAGTGCATCCTCCTGCACACAACCTAATCTTTATCAATACACTTGCATGCAAAGCATGTCTCTGTGGTTTAAACCCACAGTCACGTAAATCTTCATGCTCGTCTTTGCCACAATTGGAAGTAGAACTTTCCAGTGCTTTCACTTTTCTGAGCATATTGTTACAGGTGAACACTGACAGAAATGTAAAGATGAATAGCTGAAAAGTCAGCTGGTAGAGCTGCATTGACATCAACACTTTTGTTAGCCAACAGCAAATGTGGCCCTGGCAGGAGACAAACTGCAATGATAAAGTGCCATTATCCTGGCATATCTGCTCTTGAATATACACAGAAAAGTCTAAAACATCTTTTCAAGTGTATGAACACAGAGAAAAATACTTTTTTTCCTATTAAAAATTTGTTTTAGTCTACCTATTGCATATGTTTGGCCAATGTTCTGTTTTGAAGCAGAACGGCCTGCAGGTGAGTGCCAAATTTGAGATTAACTTTGATTAGCAGCAAAACTGCTAATTTGTTCAGCAAAAACAGAACAAACCAAAAGTATTGTGGGTTTTTTTTTTTTTTTTTAAATGTCAGTTTCTAATTTAGAAACACAGAAAATCATAAATGACATTTTCTTTTCATATTAATTATGCTTTTTCTTCTTCTGGTCTCCTTTGCAACATGAGATGATAAAGATCATTCCCATAATTTTGCTTTCTGGTCATGTAGACACCACTTGATATCTACAAAAGGCTGAAGATTTTCAAACTGTCTCCGTTTGGAAATTACAAAAATAATTGTTTACTTCTTTTGAATGTGTTTTAACTGTTTTGGCATAGTAAGTAATTATTAAAAATTACTTAAGATAACTTTTATATATATGTATATAATAATAACCTAAGATAAAACATATCTTGCCTTTTCGCTATAATTTTTTTTTTAAGTTTGGGAAAATTATCATAAGCAATACTTGGCAAAGAAATATGAAGGCCATACAGCTGTAATCTGTTCCACTTGTGTAAGGTCTGCATACCAGAAATTTTATATGTTAAGTTGAGAGGATGGGGACTAGTAGGTAATCATTTCTTATTTCCTGTACTTCTCCACTGAAAAAGATTACAGTTAATGAGTGGGAATGGCTGATGCAGATTTGCTCCATCAGATCCAGTGGCTGGGGCACCTGTGCTTCTATGTAGCACTGCCCTAGCTTAGTCCCAGCATAGGCTCCTACAATCATCTCAGCAGGGCTTGTAAAATACGTGCACCAGAAGACTGGAAGATGTTCTCTTGTACTTTTTGGGGTATTCAGCCTGTTTGACCTGGCTTATAGAGCATACCCCTTCCTACATTCGTTGCAGCTGCAACCCAGAGGTTTTCAAGCCTCTCAAAACATCCAGATAAAATGTAATTTCACAGTCCAAGCCCATCCGCTGACCTGCTTTTGAAGTAACAATCCTCCTTACTTCAAAAGAAATCTGACTCCTTTGCCTTCCCTGCCAGCTGAGGTTGGCCATTGAACCAATAGGATTTTAAAGAAACAGCAAGAAATTAAGTCTGCGGAAGAGGAAAAGCTCTCTACAAAAGACAGTCAAAGAGTTGTTGTGCATGTACAAAGCATACTTTGTATCTGTTCTTGGTGTCAGCCAGGTCCTTCCTTTTCATCTCAGGAGGCAGAAATAGATTGGGGTAGCACAAAAGAATGATTCAGGTACATCTCAGCTACCGGTGACTTTAAATGTGTTCCAATCCATTGCCTACAAGTGCTGTGACAAGTCTTCTGGTTAGGAGCTAACTGAAAAAACTTGGAGCTAATTAGCAGGGCCCAAGCAGAGCAGCAACTTCTGAAGGAGAACCTCAAACTAATGCAAACACAGAAGTGTCACATCAGGCCAGACTATCTTTAGGGAGGCTCCAGCATCTAGCTGTTTCTCCATAGGTCCTTCATGCTCATACAGTTTTCCCAAATCACCTGTTCTTTCTCTTGCCTGGTCTGGAGCCTTCACCCTCAGTCCCCCATCTCTCCCAACACCTGCAGGTGTGGAGAGGGTTCCCACTAAGGGCACTCTATGCAAACTTCAGTGGCAAGCAGAGATGTTGCAAAATTCATCACAGGCTACAAAAGAAGAGCTGGGGGACAGCACTGAAATATGTGAACAAAACTGCTGTGTTATAACCAGTATCGATTATGATTTGAAAACTATGGGTGTAGCAGATCTCAGAGTTTAAAAACAAGAGCTGTCTGTGAGACCAAGGCATACATTGCACAAAGTCTGAACATGTCAAGTATTTATGGAAACATGTTGGGAACCATTTGGGTACAATTACAATGTTGTGGCAAAATGAAGGAAAAAACATGTAGCATAAGTTAATGCCAAAGGAGGTTACATAATGCCCAGAATATGTCTCCATTCCACCACAAACGATAACATCTGTTTTTATGAAAATAAATCATGAAGAGACTCTGAATCTGATATTAATCAGACAAAACAGATTAGCAGAGTGTGTTTTTGAGAAACACTGAAGAGAACGAAATCTCTCCGTAATTGAAGTTTCTAAATAGACTCCATAACCTTCACATTATTTTAAGGGCATTATTTTCATGGACTTCAAATATCCTTTTTTTCTTTTTTGGAGGATTAGCATGTGCAAGTGTTTGTTACAAAGAAGCAAATCTGTGCTAGAAGCAAATCTGTGTATATAGCAACGATGAGGCATAAAGGTACCTTTTGTCAAATTCATACTTTCTGAAAACTGCTAATTTTTCTGCTACTGGTGAAACTTGCTATGAAAAGGTACCCAGGAAACCTCAACGATTCAGGCTTATAATGTGGAAGTAGTAATTTAACTTTTCTTGGCAGTGTTATCTCCATTATACCTCATGTTGAAAGAAACCTCACTATTGTTAACTATAATGAAACATTTACTACCCGGAATAAATGATTTTTCGGCCAAGAAACTTGTTGTTGCGATAACAGCATGAAACATAAAAGCAGAACATGTAATGAAAATTTATACAAACTGAAGGAAGAAAAAGCTATCTTCTAGAACTGGATTTTAAGATAAGACTGTTCCAGAGAGGCATCTAGTATTAGGGTTCCTGTAAGTGGTATGATTCTCAACCTCTTATGTTTGCTGCTAAAAATGCTAAACAAGTCCTATCACTCTTCCAGTAAACAGATATATTGGGAGAGAAGAATATCAGTTGCTTTATATATAGCAGGACAGATAGGTAATGGTTAGTGTTGAGACTTTCTAAATGGTGTCATACAAGGAGGTGGAAGTGGAAGAACAGCCTGGATGTGACCTGGCTCACAGCCAGGTAAGATTCTCCTGATTTTCAGAGCCATCACAGATATTAACGTTGAATATTTCCATTAAAGTGCTGCTCCAAGCCACTGCAAAAAGATTCAGCAGACCTCGGTGCTCTGAAAACATAGAAGAAATCATGCCCTGCTGAAGGGAACCCACTGAAACAGTAGATACCTAATGACACAAACCTCCCGAATCCCTGCCTGCTGCCTAAACAATTAAAGAAAAAGCAGGAACTCTTCCTAGGGAGAACTTAGGTGCCAAATTTTGGTAAGACATGAGCTCCATGTAGGAACTTCCCAGGGTCCTTGTCCTCGAAACCAGTAACTAACGGCATGAGGAGACTCAGGAATACTGTCTGAGCACCTAAAATTCAGGTGTGAGCTAGATGAAAAAATCTGGTGGACTCAATCCTCCTTTTGGTGCTCTCCCACCACATTTAAAGCAGTGCAGTCAGCTGACCATTCCAAGGCAGCTCTTCATACCTTAAAGGTACATTTTAAAAGGTAAATTAAACATGGCTCTGCATAGTTACTGAGGAAAATCCCATTCTTTAACACATTCAGACACTCCAATGGAAATTTCATTCCTTCTCATTCCTCTTTTCTGCACATCTGCCTCTTTTGATCTCAGGACAACTTGACCCAGGACATAAAAAAAGCACTGATATATTCACTATGTATACACAAAAAGCCATTTGTAAAGAGCTTCTAAACACAAGTACTTCTTAAGAAGTGGAACTGTTTTTATTTGAAAAAATTATTCCAGTTCTTTTAAATAAACATGTAAAAATGGAAAGAATTTTTATCAGGAAGGGAATTCACTGCTAATTACATTCACAATCCTGATGGAGCTGTTCTCTGATACTCAACTGGGGAGACTATTTTTCTGTATCTAACTGTGCCATATATCTCCTTTAAAACTCTAAAGGCCACATTTTACTCAATCACCGCAATAAACCACTCTAGAAGTTAACCCAGCTTTGTTATTTAATGTTAACAAGAACATTAATAATTCATCATTTTCACATTTAATAGGCAAAAACAACATCTCAGACTGAATATAAGTGTTCAACCTTCTCCAGGCCCTCCTAAAACTATTAAATTCTGGATCTTCCTTCCAGTTCTGCTCTTGTCTGGGCAACATCCATCCATGACATTCATCTCATTTGGATGTTCTCATGTTTTCATCTGGACAATCTGAAGTACAGGTTGAGGGCAGGAAAAATACTGAGTACCAGCTGAGATCTCAGAGGGTTCCAGTTGCAATGTATACATTCAGAACAACTGAGATTATGTTTTGCATATTGTTGCCTCTAAGTTTCTTCTGGCTCCAATTCCAGAAATTAGCTTTAGCCCATACGCTAGACTTTGCTATCACAGTGCCACACAAAATTCAACTGCTTAAAGAACTGGTATTGATTTAAAAAAAAAAAAAAAGAGAAAGAGAGAAAAACTTTTGGCTGCAATATTATTGGAAGAATCTTGCAGAAGAAAAATCTAGAAGAAGAATCTAAAAGATATATTTGCAGAACAGTTTTTTCTGCTACGAGGTGAGACTCACGGCAGAAAGGTGTGAGACTGTGTAATATGTAGGTTACTGATTTTCAGGGATATTAGAAGCATGTATTGGTGCACTTGTTTCTCAATTTGTATAAATTATATTTAACTGCAGAGTTACTAAGGAATTCCTTTCCTCTGTCTGATGAGGACATACATTCAATGGAGACTGAATAAACAGGAAAACATCGAACTCAGGCACACTTATGTTGACAACAAGGTGTAAAAAGGGAGATTTAAGGTGCTATGGTGGATAAAATTGTGGTCTTTCTCCACATCCATTCACTTAAATGCCTGCACCAAACACCCCCAGGCAGGTAAAACAAAGGGGGCAATTTAACCTGGCAGTTGTGGATGCCTACTGGCTAGCAGGCAAAGCAAATGGGGATACTTCTGTGTGCTTCTAATGGTGATGGAGGAAAGGTTTGGCAGGATTAGTAGGCAAATGGTGACCTTACCTTGAATGCCAACTTGCAAATGGAAGAGGCCCCAGAATAGTCAGAAGTCAGCCAAAATGTGTATCACAATAGCATCTGGCAAACTTTTGTTGATCAGATGCTGCACGCTGCTTTTAGAGCTCTGCCACTGGTATGACTGGCTGTCCTGAGCCCTGAGATGACTTCCCAAGGGGGGGTAAGGTAAGACTTCACTTGTGAGCCACTGCTCTTGCCCCATCATACTTAGGTTCCCCTAGTCAGTTATGGCTCAGCAGAAAGGAGGGCAGCAATTCTGCGGTAACTGAGTTCTCAGAAGCCTCTTCCTAATCTGGAGGAACAGAACAGATGGCTAAGGACCTGAAATATGAACATAAAGATCTTTCTTTTGAAGCTACTTTTTTTATTATTTACTATTATTATCTCCTCTTTGTTGCTATTTTTCCATGCAGTTTCTTACACATGAGCTATGAGACTTCTCAGAAGAGACATCTCTATCACGCTAACTGAACCAAACACGGAAGAACAGCAGGTTCCTGTTCCAGTGCTCACACTGGTAGCCCAAGAGCTGCCTGACATTTTAAGTCTAGCTCTATAAAGTCACTGTGTGAGAAGAAGAAAGACACTGAGGTGCTGGAGTGTGTCCAGAGAAGGGCAATGGAGCTGGTGAAGGGTCTGGAGCACAACTAGGATGAGGGGAGGCTGAGAGAGCTGGGGTTGTTTAGTCTCAAGAAAACAAGGCTCGGGAGACCTTATTGCTCTCTACAACCACCTGAAAGGAGGTTGTAGCCAGGTGGGGGATGTTCTCCCAGGCAGGCAGAGACAGGACAAGAGGAAATGGCCTCAAGCTGTGCCAGGGAAGGCTTAGGTTGGCTGTTCAATAAAATTGCTTCACTGAAAGAGCAGTTAGGTGATGGAACAGGCTGCTCAGGGAAGTGTGGAATCACCATCCCTGGAGGTATTTAAGACGTGCAGATGTGACACTTAGGGACATGGTTTAGTGGTGGACTTGGTAGTGCTAGAGTTGGACTCAACCATCTTAGAGGTCTTTTCCAACCTAAATGATTCTATGATGAATCCCTGGTCTGATGCATAAACACTGGCCCTGATCTGAAGCAGAAACATCTATCTCCAGCATCAGTACATTCGCAAGAGGGAAGCAGTAAAAGGCACTACAACTCAGAAGAATCCTAATTTGTCCATGTACATGGCAGAGAATAGGCCTTAACTTGTACTTCAGGCTGATCTGAGAAGCACAGTTGAAGTTTTAAACGTAGTTTTTATCTTAGGCTGTATCTGGCCAATTCTTCTGTGTTCAGCTGCTCTCATAGGTTATACAGCCTGTCTTTACATTTCTGGATCACTGCTTGCCCCAACAAGATGAGAATACAAATGCAAGGAAAAGCAAACAGCCTCAGGCTGTATCTTAGTACTAAGACATGTTTAAATTAGCATATTTTTTCTCAAAACAAAATTTTAAAATCTGAAAATCTCTAAAATTCTGGTATAAAATAGTAAGAGGGTATTTCCCAAAAATGCTTTCTTAATGAAGATCAGTAAAGTCCCATCTAAAGTGGGTCCTGGGAGCACTTCCCAATAGTCCTGCCTGAGTACACAGACTGGGTTGGATCCTGCATTAGATTGAAATCTGTGTCTGTGTAAGCCTCAATTTTCTATGCTCTAGGTCCTAATGCAATTTGAATTCAGCCTTATATAAGGCCATCTTACAGAAATTCACAGAATATAAAAATGTTCCTCACTTCCATCAAATAAGAATTAGAAGACCAAACTTCATGCAAATCATATGCAGTGATATGAATCTTTGAAGGTTTGAGTCAAAACAAGTATGCCTAGAGATGCAAATTTTATAGTCAAAATTCTTGGTGAAAGTAAATAATAAAGATATTGAAGAAGTGAGAACCAGGAAATGTAAAATTCTACTATTTAAAGGAAATGTAGGATGCCTTTAGTAACATTTGAGTAGTTCAGATTCAAAACCAGACTGATACTGCAGGTATCTACATATAAAAAAATCAGGATAAAAATTCATTTAAAGCTTTTAATGTCAGCTTGACTATATTTTCACACTACCTGCTGCTTCCTCTGAATTAAAGATGATGGTCTTCATCTCATTAATATTCCAAACTTACTTTAGCCAGTCAACTACTGTAGTTGAATATGAAATACTAAGCTAGAAGAATACTTTTCACAATAATGTTTTCACAAAGAGAAATGTAGTCCTTTCCTGTCCCAGTGATTTACAATCAAAATGACTATGAATTATGTATTTCATAATTCCAATGGCATTATGAGATACAGTCAGCTCACGCAGACAGTACATCTCAACCTGTTAACATAGTTCTTCAGAGACCTTGTAATTATACAGTTCTACAGGGAAGCACGTCATCTTTGCCACTTGCCCACAACTACTGAACTATCATCAATAAAAAAGCTCATTTATAAAGAACAACACACCATCAGTACAAATTCTGATAGCCTGTTTCCATCACTTTACCAGACAACACATTTTCAAAATGAAGTGTATGTTACCATAATAATTCCCACAGTCATTATTCACACTTCTAAAAAATCATTGTCAGTTTTAACCAAGAGGTTTTCAAGAGCTTGTTAGCTGACAGATGTGTACATATTTGTACATATTTAAACAAAAAGCCTATAAATATTAACTCTTCTTCACTACTGCCCTATTACAAAGAAATAGTGTCATTTGTGAACACTGTTTCACAGAAACTCTTTTTTAATTAATTTCGAAAAATTTAAAATCTAAGCAGGCCAACTAATAAGAATGGATATTGTCCTTTGTTTCTTTTTACACGAAAGGTTACCTCATCAAGCTCAGTCTTTCTTGGAAATGACTAAATAATTTGTTGGCAAATATTGTCTCCACATTTAGAAAAACATTTAAGAAAACAATTTTCATGCATGATTTTCACTCATTGTTCACTGAACTCCAAACCAGGCTACAAATCTTGGCCCAAATTCAGAAACGCATCTGAACAGATGTCTAAACTCAGGCAGAAAAGCACTCTTTCTGGCCAAACTCCAGAAAGACAATTTCTCTGTAGTTCACATTCATACCTTCCTTGGGGGGAAAATGATAAAACATTGAAATTCAATATCCTAGAAAAAAATAAATTTCAAGGTCTTTACTGCAGCCAGAAGAAGAAAGTGACTGGCTTTTGAAACACCCAGAAACTGAGCTTAGAGCAAGCAATTTCAAAGAGACTGTTTATTGAAAGGATTTGAATCATGGAAGGGGAACAAGCAGACTAAAAGAGCTCCTGAGATGTGAAGCACCTCAGTAAGTGACAGCCACCCTGTTCATAGACAGAAAAAATCAGTATTCAGTAGCCTGGCATACACAGACCAAAATGTTTGTGACACAACCTCTAAGCAGAAGCTAGCTTAAAAGGTGAGAGTATTAGTTTTAAAACTGAACTTCAATCTGATGTCACAATATGCTATTCCAAATTAAACCAGTTTAGTCCTGCAGATAAAAGTTGTGGACCTAATGAAAAATTTTTACCCAGAACCCTTCCCCACAAGTCTGAAAGAAATTCAAAAGAAATTTGAATCTCAGCTTTTTAGAGATGGCACATGACCATTTTCACCTCTATTACGCAAAGCTGTAACAGAGGGTTATTTTTCACTCCTATCCCCATCCTAAAAACCCACACCTTAAATGTGTGCCTTTCTTTCTCTCCCTACAGCAAACTCTTATCAAGACACTTGCTTCCAGTTTATTTTCCATCCTTTTTCCATAATTGTTTTGCTACACTTTCCTTCTTTATCCTCAGCAATTAATGGCTTTGAACACAATGCTCCTCATTGCTACATCCAGTTGAATGCTAAATCCTCTCCAAAAACACCTTCCTCCTCCTTGTCTAGTCTTTGCTATATCTCTGTAGACATTGATCTTTCTTGTTAGCACCCCATGATTGATTATGTATCTTTTTTTAGGACTCCTCTAATGGATAAAACTTTTCCAGACATTAACTGGATTGCATTTAGTTCCACATCTGTGAGGTTAACTAAGGAGAAGCCTTTGTAAGGAAGACACCCCAGCTTGTAAAATTCCTAAAACTGAAAGTCATGGTTGCAATCCCCTTGTGATGTGGGACTTACTCATCAGAGGAAAATAATTTTTTATCTGCAGGCACTAATTCAGACCCAGCTGCTTTTTAAAAACACAGCACAAATTCTGAAAATGCTTTCCCGTCTACCCTCGGCACAATCCATTTCTTGTGTAAACATATGTCAAGAGCTACTTCTGCCACCAGGACAGAAATTCAGTCTAGACACGTTCCAACACACATCAGGTCCCTCCATCAGCGTGCTACTGGCTTGTGTGCAGCTTACAGCTCGGTCTGTCTATGGAGACAAAAGCCATACACCACTGGCACTTTCAGAAACCCGTGACCTACATATAAGCTGTGACATTAGAGCAAGAGTGTGGTATGAGAAAGATGCATGCATTCTTCAGGGTTAAGCTATGTAAAATTTTTTCTAATGTAATCCAAACAAGTATGTTTCCCTGACATTTTTAGACTTATATTCATTTATTCTGCATAAAAATAAGCAGAATGTTTTATGAAGCACTGGAAAGAATCTTTAGTCATTTTTTGTTTAAGATGAGAAAAAAAAATTGCTGTTGGCCTAAGAACTTGTTTGAGAACTCTACATACAGAGCATCATTTTCCTTCATGTTTTCAAACAAGACACAGCAGAAACAGTGACATGATCTTAATCCGGGTGGAAAATGCTGTAGGCAGCTCCAAATTCCTCCTGTGACTACAGATCATGCCTTCAAAAAATCCAACCTGATAAATTCTAAAAACAAAAGCAAACCACTTAGTTCTGAAAGGGTTGAAGGGCTTGTCGCATACATACTAATTTCTAACATACAGTTTATTAGAACATATTAATGACAGGAATATTTAGATTCTAGAGACTATCAAATGGACCACTAGAAAGGGTGGCATTCTCTAGCAAACAGGTCTTACAGCCTGTGCTACTGCCCATATGCTGCTCCACTGCAGCTGGAACCCACTGGAGAAGACCAGACCATGGCTTGTAATGCAGGGTTATTCTGAGGCAGCACCAAATGGGACTCCTGCAAGAAACTCCATTTGATACTTTGTGCAATGAACCCACTTTTGGGAAAGAGACCTGTGGAATCAAACCAGCACTTACAATGCAACTACTTTTCAATTCAGACTAAAAGAGGGCTTGTAACCCTACATTTGCTAGTCTATAAATGATTTTTTGGCTAGGAAGAATGAAGAATTTCTCTCCTTTCTTACCATCTTTGCAGCAATAAGCAGATCCCTTCCAGGATGGATCAATATCCTTTTAGGAGAACTCTTACACATATGTCTCAGACACTGATGAAGAGACAGACAGCAGAAGAGTCTGCGAGATGGGAACAGAGAAATGAGAAATGTATGAGAATTGAGAAGAGGTACATGAGACACAAAAGAGGAAAGTGTGAGGTATACATGGAGGAAAGTATAAGGAAGGTTAAAAGCAGAGAAAGGGAATTACTGGCCACTTGAAAACATAGAGGAAGGATTATTAAGGAAATCATTTAACTTAAGCAAGATCACAGAAGTTCTGGTTTAGGAAAAATTCAGCCCAGTTTGAAAGTGGGGAGGAACTAAGGCTGGTTAGTAATAAAAGATTGTTAGCTCCGTGACTCTACTTTTGCTGGGGACTTCTAAGCTTTATTGCTAAGCCTGCAAAATAGGGCAGTACTGTGCAGCTGTCTTCTGGATCTGCCATGTTAGTTTTTGAGACCCTACCAGTTTGTAGGCCACAATGGAGATGCAGATTGTGAAATAAATTCACATGCTGAATATATGCTGAGGGCTGCACTTCTGAAGTGACTTTCAGCCAAGCCGACAGGAGACATTAAAGACAATCTCAATAGACTATTCACATTCAGTTTCATACACAGAGCATACTAGTTTTCAGAGAGAGGCTAAAGCAAAATGTACTTTGCAACTGTCAATGCTGCAAAGATCCACCTCTGAGC
Source organism: Aleadryas rufinucha (assembly GCA_013397815.1). NCBI lineage: Eukaryota > Metazoa > Chordata > Aves > Passeriformes > Aleadryas > Aleadryas rufinucha. Next base: position 898,862 of record VZTH01018474.1, on the reverse strand, counting down.
AGAGAGACTTGCTCAGTTACTCCCGAGAAACACAGGAAGGTAAAAGAGATTTCTCTATTTGTGTCTTTCACAGCCAGCCTTAGTTTACATGGTAAAGCATCTTTGGTTCTGTACATTTCATGACATATAAAACTACACGAAACAGGAATAATTGTGTATGCCCCAAATGTACATAAATCCTATTACACTTTGATATCAATCACACTTCACTTCCCTATCAGTTCAATTGAGAAACATTACAGAAACTTTATAGATCCATTTTTCCTGCTTTGATTTAGAATGAATTTGAATTTATTTTTAATCAATCTGGAAACTGAGGATGGTGAGACTAAAAAGTCTTACTGAAGGATAGAGGTAAAATGATATAATCCATAGACTGGGGTTTTATAATTAATACAGTTCATCAGTAGACTATTTCTTTTTAGAGTGAATTTTATGTAAAGAAATCCAGCAATCAAAACCAAGATGAGGCTGTATCATTCTAGCTGGTCAACTCAGATACAGTAGTCTCTGTGTCTCCTTCAGTCCTGAACAGAGAGGTAAGTAAATCATGGCAGCATATGGGGACGCAAGAGTCCAGCAGGATCCCAGTTTTCTGTGACAATATTTCATCTTTTCACATGCGCATAGTGATAGCTATCTTTGAGTCAGAAAGCCTCAAATGATTTAACCTTGCAGTGGAGTGAATGTTCTGTACTCAGCATAACCATCTCAAAGTTCAGTGCTGAGCTCACCAGAGCTCTATCAGCTGACAGCTACCCAGAGAGTTACCCAGTATTTAGCTGGACTAAGGTACTTGGCACTCAGGCTGGACTCAGTAACTCCCCAGCAAAGCATTACAAGACATTTCAAGCCACACAAGCCCAAACAGGACTGCAAGACCTGTTTGTATCAAGTGATAACTTATTTGAGCTAACATGCACAGTAACTGCTTAAAAATGAAAGGTTTTAAATATGGGTGTGGGACTCTGGCAGTCCTATGTTTATCACAGACGGAATCTGTCCAGCAAAGCAGTAAAACTGAGAGAGCCTTAGCCAAATTCCAGCATCTACCAGCTACAGAAGTGTCAAAGTAGTGACAGACTGTGGATAGAACTGACTGGTTAGCCTAAACCAAAACAAGTTGTGTTTGGCATGAGGCTAAAACCATCATCAGCTGAAACCCAGAGAAAATGAACAAAGATGACACCTTGTTTTCTAAAGCCAAGAAGCGTACGAAATCGTACAATCGAAAACAATCAAAGTTGCCAGATCATAAAACACTGGAACAAAGTATTTTAAAATCAAGTAATCTCACTTTAAACAAATCTGCAGAAGTAGGAAGCTGGTTTGCATATTCTCTTCAGGTGGCAGATCTCCCTGTCAAAAAAAAACCTGGGGTATTTTAATGACCTTGCTGTCATTTTGCTTTTAATGGAAACTTGTCTTAAGGCCTCCTGATAGACAGAATGTCTGTATTTCAACACAGGATGGAATACCATTTGTAAGTATCACTAAATCTGTTATTCCTATACTAACAAAACCTATTGCACGTGTATCAGAAAATTCAAAAAGGTGTTCCTCTGAGGTTAATCAATTACTTTGACCAAACCTAAGAAATCAGCCAAAGTTCAGTAATAATGTCTACAATCTATGGAGGTGAATTCTCTGATTTCTTTACACTAAAAACCTATGTTGCCTTTTTATACAAAGATATTCAATCCTTTCTTCAAGCAGAATCATATGCTATTTTTTTTTATTGGCTTAGTGGAAAAATGAGAAAAAATATAATTGTTTGCAGACTGTGACTATTTCAACTGTTAACATGTCTCATTCAACTCTGTGCCTAAAGTAGGTAACTTAGCAAGGTTACCAGGTACGTCTTTGGATAGACTAATAAATCCCTGTGAATAAAACTACTGATTGTATTGTACTGATTATTATTTGATAGTGTCTGGCCAATTTTTAACTAAAAAACCTATTTTTTTGCAGTCTCTGAGAAACTGAAGTTTATGTAAAGATGTGACCTATTATGGTGGTCAAAGTGACATGTATTAACTGAATTGACATGATGAAGAGATGTGAGTCTAGATTTTGTTACCAGTGTAACAGAGTATACAGATATACTCAAAATCTCACTTTTTTCATTTTTGGTTCAGTTGGGTTTTTTTTAGTTTAAAAAAGATTTGTGTACTATGAGTTTCCAAGCTTGCAATCATATTTTTAGGATGATAGTACAATACATGAAGAAATACATTAAATGTCAGAATGAATAACGACGTCAAAAGAATCACAGACTTCTCAAAGAGTTTCATGTCAAAATTCTCACTGATGATAATTGCAGATTTTTGGCTGACCTCTCTGGCAATAAACAGCTGCAGAAAAACACCTACAACGGCGTAATTCTAAATGTAGTTGCACTTCCAAAAGCTTAAAAGTAAAAGAAGAAAAGAGAGCACATAAAAGTCTGACTAAGTGCTGTCATCAGTACAGTATTTCACAAAAGCTTTCTGAAAATGTTACTTTTAATAGCATCAGGTGTAAAGAGCAGTGTAATATGGCTTATAAATTACTGGAAGGGCTGTTGACATAGGTTAATAATAAACGACAGCATATGCAGTAGAAAGAGAGAGAGTCACAGAGGAGTGCTTGCTAACTCCAGTTTTAGTCACCATTAAAGCTAATGATGTGTAGGCAGTGCATGCATCATGGTAAACTAGACCCATCAAATGCAGAGTACAGGACCTACTGAGGTAACTTATCTTCTACCTGCTTTATTACACAGGCATAGCCACATTAAATTAAACTGATGGTTTTATTAGCACTAGGCTGTATTGAGTCAGGTTTTAAGACAGCTCTCTCATTTCTGCTCTCTCATTTCAGCTCTCTCATTTCAGAGAGGGATTCTTAATTCAGTGCTTGCAGAAAGATGCAAGATGCTCAGGTTAAGTACAAGACTTCTTATTGCTTTAATCAGCTCTGAAGAACTCCTTTCCTGAAAACCCTCTGAAAATTATGCATATGAAGAAGAAATGAAATAACCTCCTAAATACAACACATAAGCATGGACTTGCAGACCATGGAGGGAAGAGGGCTGTGATATCCGCTGGTCATGTCACAGGTGTAGATGACACAGAGACTAGGATGTGAGAACACACCAAAGTACAAGTGCCACCCACACCAGATGAGGGTGTGGATGGCAATGCTACCTTCAAATGCAGCAGTTGAAGGTCAGCACAATTTGTAGCTAAACACAGAGATTATTCCATCATAGCAGGGATTTCTACTCCTCTGACTGCTCTGCAGTTTGAAATACTGCCAGGGACCTCAGCAGTCCCTGGAATGAAAGGGATGAGAATCTGGGCAGAGTTCAGAGAACACAAACATGGAAAGATCTTTATTAGGAAATATAAAAATAACTAAGTATGCTGCACAGTGCATTCAAATCATGTGCAGAGGTGTGATAACCTTACAAATACTGGGAGCTGTTAAATGAAAGAGGGAAGGCATTTTAAGTGTGGTACAAAGATGCATAGACAGAGCAAAAGAATGAAAATCCATTCAGATGCCCATCTGCTGTATTTGGGCAGCAAATACACAAATATAAACTTCTAGAGTGGGGCTACTAGACCAGGACTGCTATTGTGCTCAAGCAGCACAACACCCACACATGTTGATAGAAACTTACTTTATTCACACTTGAGAAAGGGAAAGGCTGGATAGCCCCATGGCTTATCCCAAGTACTAGCACAAAAGAGGCAGTAGAACTTCATATTTTCCTTGTACTGCTTTAGGAAGATAGGGCTCTGCCTGCTCTGGGTACAGCTGGGCCAAGTTGAATGGTTACCCTCTGCAGCTCACCGCAGACAGCTCACCACTGCCTTCCTGTAAGATGTGACTGATCATCACTCCAGTTGCTGGAACAACTGCTGCTTCTTAGGTCAGGTCAGTTAGAAAAAAAAAAATCCTGCTTTTAGAAGTGCTGGAGTTCATCTGGGTCATTTTGACTGAACTATGGTAGGAAGAGACCTTAAAAGCAGCTAAATTGAGCAGCTGAGGGAGTGGAAGGGGGTCCTGGGGGCAACCAGATCTACAGCGCTCAGCTGCAACTAGAACAGGATGTGTAACCACAGTGCTGTCCCCTGCTTTATGTCACAGAGGATGTTTCTGCTGGAGGAAAGCAATTCTTTCTTCAAGCCTGTGCAAGCCTTTTTGGCTGAGAAAGCATCACAGTTTCCAGTAATTGTGGTGGCCTGTCCACTGCCCACTAAGCTAGGACCACAAACTACCCAACACCTCAATTACTACCAGCAAATATGGAATGCTCTTTATTGTTACTAGTCTGCACAGGATTAAAAAAACCCCTAAAACCAAAACCAAACAATCAGCCTCAAATAAGAAACTCTACCTGCTTATGATACCCTGCCTCATCCAGTATTTTACCTTAATCGAGTATGACGTGAGGAAAACAAAAACAACCTCCCTGACCCCTCCACATTCTCCAAGACTTATTTTTCTGGAGGTTTACTTGGCATGTAGCTTAAAAATGAGGTGTTGAACAGAAATGCGGAGTGAAGATGTCCGTCATGGACAAGCATCTCTGAAACTGTTAGTACAAACCCAACCCTTACCAGAGTGACTTCCACTACAGCTACTGGCTTTGAGAGCTGTGACCTTTCAGTGATCCAGCTTTGTCCCTAATGCACTGCAACACACTCAGAATGCTCTGTTAGGAGGATAAATGAGTTTAATGAGTAGTTCCATTCTGGGAGACTGCCCCTGCCAGTATATTCTGGGTTGTGTGGTTCATTTCTTAAACTAAAATATTCCCTAGGGGAAAAAAAAAAAAGGACAATTCTTGGCTGCAGGGTGGATACAGAAAGGTGCTTTTCCTAAATAATAAATTAGGTCAGTCTTTAAATAAGTCATCTCCTTCTGCCTGGATAAATATTTACTCCTTCCAAACTAATATTAGGCTTATGTGTCTCCCAAAAACTTTGTTCTGTTCTGGTTTTCATTAGGAGTTCTGGAGTCAGCCACAACAGAAATCAACTAGATAGCTTTAGGGGATTAAAAATAAGGAACACCAAAATAACAAAAAAACCCACTTGGGCTTCTAGTTTTCAGTAAAACCAGCCACTGTTAAGCCACTCCATTCAGCACACAGATAAGCTATTTCCCCAACAAAAATGACAACTGAATCAAATAAAACCTAAAATTCTCCAAATGGAGCTTAAACACTGGAAGGCAGGAGTTTGCATTTTTAAAAACAGCTGATAATTTACTACAAATTGAATACTAGAGAGGCTTTATCCTTCCAAAGCCCAGCGCTCCAGAAAGCTGTTGTGTCAAAGACAGGGAAAGAAGCAATATTTTGAGGGTACAAGGCCCTGCTGTATATACACAGGGCCCAGGGGGTAGGGGGAGAATGGAGGTCAGCAAAAAATTAGGGTTAGAGTCCAGAGGACAGGCATGAAACTATTAGAGAAGAACAACAGTGATTACCTAAGAACAAAAAATTAAAGAGAAGGCTATTTCACAGTACACTGTGAATCTTAAAGATGCCTGATGGCAGACAAATTGTCATTTTCACAAGTTGGATGCTTTTCTGGTTTACAACAATTTTTGTTTCAAATTGCTGTTCCCTAATGATTTTAGTTCCTCATAAAATCATAGAATGATTTGGGTTGGAAGGGACCTTAAAGATCATCTAGTTCCAAGCCCCCTGCCATGGGCAGGGATGCCATTCACTAGATCAGGTTGCTCAGGGCCCCATCTGACCTGGCCTTGAATGAACCTGGCCTTCATGCAGAGTGAAGAACAACTTCAGGTTTTTTAGTGATCATTCTGTGTTCATCAGAGAGCTTCTGGTTGCATTTTGTGCTTTTAAAATGATCTAAAAGTAAATCAAAGAAACATTTCTTTTCCACTAACTATGTTTGGTTTTCTTGGGGAACAAAACAAAGCCAAGTGAGTAGCTCAATTACTCCCATCAGAGCAAATTTGAGAGGAAGAGAACGGGTGTTTAACCACGAGGGGGTAAATCCCTGGACAAAACCAAGTGAGTACAAAAGCGTCCATGAAAAAACTAAGGCTGGAAAGAATGGGATTTCTGAGCACTGGAGGAAGGTGCAGGGGCACACCCTTCTCATAGTAGTGGTCTGCACAAGCAGCACAGGCCCTTCAAGGGGGGCTCATGTGTGTTGTGCTCATGAAGGAGGTTATTTGACAGGTAGCAGGGACAGGGTGTTATGAGCCAGTTCCACCTCAGCCATACAGTAACACACTTTCTGAAAATGAAGACCCTGACACTATAGTGAACCCTAGGCAGCCCTGGGCTTCCCTTGAATTTTAGGACAAACAAGAGATAGAGATTTATAATCTCTATCTATTCTTCCCTAAAACTGGGAACTATAAGAGCAAATAGGCCTGGTATCAGTAAGCCTTACATGCAAGAGAAGCCAAGCAAGAGCAACCTAAGACAGGGTTAGCTCTTAGTGGCTTTTATGAAAGCAGTTTTGAATGTAGGTTTTCTTGTTCTGGACCAAATACAAAGCTGTACTTGTTTATCCTTTCTGTTATAGAGTGTGTGCATAGCTGAAGCAGAACAATCAGCTTGAGGAAACATTCCTAAAAAAAAAAAAAAGTCTGATTTTTTTTATTATTCAAAAGAGGGGAGAAAAACAAACATGTAATTTCAGTATACGCCCAAGAGCTTTTTTCCAAAAACACTTGTATTTGTTATTAGATCAGTAAGTATGCTTTGCTGGCCACATCAAAGCTCTTTAATTTATCTGTGATCAATCAGGGGTAAGCTTGTAAGAGAATATATTTTTTTTTCCATCAACTAAAAAGAGCAAGCAGGAAAAAAAAATCCTAGACATCAAACTAATCAAATTATACATGTTCTTGGTCTCTAGCAGCTCCTTAAAAGTGATTTTGGAGAACAAAGTGGTCTGCTTTAAAATTACTTGCAATTAGAAATATTTGCCATTTATTTTCCTTTCAGGAAATTCCAGTGCTTTATCCCAAACTCACTGAAGTCACTAAGGTTTTCCACAATGATTTCTGTGTACTTTGGAGCAGATCTCTGCTGCATTCAGATTTCTGTCAAGCAAAAGTCTCTGAACTAACCCCTATGCTCCTATGCTAGGATGGGTGGGAATGTGCTCAGAATATCTTGCACAATATCTGACACTGCAAATTTCCCCCTACATTAATAGATGATTGGCTATTAGGCAAAACACAGTAGCAAAAACCAGAATATTGTGCAAAGTAATGTATAATCTATGGTCTTAAAATATGTCAAATACAGTATTTTACTTTAACTGTTTCCATTACTTCTGATGCTTACAATTTTACCAAGTAAGAAGAGGAAACTAATCCTAGAAATACTGGGACTTGTGCTATTTAGTCCAAGCAGGACAAGCCTCTAGATTCTTTTGATACTATTCGTAATTTGGGTTGTGAAGAATAGATTAACAGTTAAATGAAGAACTTTGCTTTGTAATCTGAATAGATAATATGCGCCTATGTAGGAGGAAAATCTATCTACACCTTGACTTTGTGAATAATGGCAATAATACCAAGTTTCTGTACCACACGTCAATTTAATTAATTAAGAAAGGACAAAAAATGACCTGTTCAAAATTTGTTAAAAGCTACTCAGTGCAAGGCTTTCTGAGGGAGGTGATGAGGCAAGGAACGAACAAGGTTCACTGGTTAAGACCCAAATCTAAACAAAGTCCAGACAGACAACAATGTGCAAGTTTTTCATTGTATCATCAGGATGATTTCAAAAGGATTTGCATTCAGATTAAATCTTTAAGACAAACTTTTCCACATCAAACAGCAAATGATGCAGAAATCTTTTTAAAAAGTTGCATCCCGTGTCTCGAAGACAACATAATTATCAGACAACAATTATCTTGTCATCACTAACTGTAATCTGTTTGCCGTGATGCACTGCCTTTGTATTTTTTTGGCTTTGATCAAAACATAGGTTTTTGTACCTGATGTGCCCATCGATGCTAGCAACATGCTATGATCCAGCATGGAGGTCTTGAAACTACATGTAAATGACTTTATTTCTAGTGATAGATCAGAAATAGGAAACTGCTGATTTGTAGGAGAATGTCTTTCAAAATTCAGCTTCCTTACACCATTTTCCTCTCTTAATTAGGAAAGTAGTAGTGAAATTAGGCATTTGTTGATTGTGATTCTTAGAATTACTGGGATGCCTCTGCAATCTGAAAGGTTAAAGCAGCTTTCTTTCAAAACACCTGCTGTGTTATTACTGGAAATAGTGCTTTTCTACAGCAATTTGCACCCTAATCACTTCCCATCCAAGGAATGTCTGACTACCACTCTTACTCCTCAAAAATTGTAATGAGATTGAAGCACAGTGTGAAAACAAAACTTTTACAGATATTTGGAACACTTCCATTTTCTGTTTACTTGTTTGTTTGGCACTTTTTTTTCCCCAAGAGAAAGCAATTAAGTACTCTCTGGAGGAAAGAGGTTTAACTCATCACCCTTACTTGTTGAGTAAAGATCTCTCTATTTGAGGCATGCCACACAGCCCTCCTTAAAGAAAATGTACAAGTCAGCTTAGGTTGTATTTATAGAAGAAACTTACAGCTTCTCACCCCAAAGAAACACCAAAAACCTCTTTTGTTCAATACTGCCCTATCTGGAAATAAACAATGGCATGACAGCAGTAGGTGTGATAACAATGATCGAGTACAGGGTTTTTTTTCCAGTAGAATGCACTAAATTAGATTCTATCCACTTGTTATATTTGCAATGTTCCAAAATTGCGCAAAAGGGTGCTGGGGCAGCAACTTAGATGAGATGAATCAAAATAGCTGAACTGGATAGGATCAAATGATACTGTCTCGTAGTCTCTGCAGTTTTCAGTCCCAAAACTGGAAGCAGTCACAGTCCCAAACACAATACAGCAGGAAATTTACCATTTTGCTTTGCATAAGTGATAGCAGAGGTCTTTGTGATTCCTCTTATTTTTTATGTGCAAGCATTTTTCTCATGAAGCACAGATCCAGCACTTTAAGCCTACTGAAAATAAGTTTGTTTTTATCTTTCATGGAACCTATACGTAATGCCTCCCGCATCTCCTGGGATTTGTAGATGCAGGTGGAAAATTACTGCTGGGTGCATTTCAGGAGATGTCCAGGAGCACACAGGCTGACTGTCAGAGCTGGGAAAAGGAACAGACCCTAACACAGCTGAGTCCCAGCATTCGAGTACTTGTATACCCGAACTGTTACAGTCCGAAGCCCTTCTACAGGCCTGGCAGGACTCAGATACGCTCACAGCTTTTGAAAGCCCATGTTTCTTCAGTGCAAATGGTGGCAGAGGTACATGGGCAGAAAGGCACCATCCACTAGTAGCACGAGGTTGACATTGGAGGGCTCCCTTGGCACCATGCTGATGCAGGCTGGGGATGGCCTGGGTCTGGACTCGCTGCTCGGTTTGCTAGCTTCAATCACACTTGATAGAAAAAAGTAAAGTCTCTCCAGTGAAAAACGAAGCATGACAATTGCTACAAAAACAGCAGGTGCACTAACAAAATTACAGGAGTTTAGACAAAATTGGGCCTATAATGGAGCATGAGATTTGGTACTAAAAAGCATTTTAGTGATACTTGCAGCTACTTGAGAAGAGCTACTTCAGCGAGCGCACATCCCAGCTTGTATAAAGCAATAGAACAGCACTAATTAGGCCTAAAAGTTGCTAACATTTAGGTTAAAACTGGTAACAAAGTTTGATATTTACAACAAACAGGGCATGGGTCTGTTAGTATGATTCAATTTTCTAATCATCGGTATAAAGGCAAAATACTGTCCTCTTAAGACCACCTTTATGCACATCCACATCTACTCCCCTGGTGACACAAGGTTTTCATTCCACCTTATTCAAGCTCTCCAGATGTGAGGGAGCTCATCTGCACTACTTGCTTCGAGGTCTCCATAGCAGATGGCAAGACGAGGGAGGACACCTTTAGTGGGTGATTCTTCTTAGCAGAAGATGGATAGGACCAGCAGCTCTCTGGAGATGCCCATCTTTTTGCCCAGGATAGTGTGCAGGACTACGAGTTTAGTGGGACTGGATGCCTAATATCCAAATGGCTTAAGACATGCAAGAGAAATCTCATGTTGATCTAAATGGTTTCAGAGAACACCAAGCAACTTCAACAGTATAAACAAAGTTTGGCTGGTGGATACAGAGGCTAATTTATGCCTTAATCTCACCCTTTCTGAGAATCCCAGCTTTCCTTCTGAGCAGATAATTCATGTGCAAGTCCTTTATTTTGCTGCATGTAATTAGAGAATGGTTCAGACTGGAAGGGTTCTTCAAAGACTATCTAGTCCAACCTCTCAGCCATGGGCAGGGATGCCTTCAACTGAACAAGGTTGCTCAAAGCCCCATCCAACCTGGCCTTGAACACTTCCAGGGATGGGGCATCTACAGCTTCTCTGGGCAACCTGTTCCAATGTCTCACCACCCTAAAAAAATCTCTTCTTAATGTCCAGTCTAAATCTTTGAGTTTAAAACTGTTGCATAGTCCAATCCTAGGGAAGGTAAGCGAACACTGAATTTGGCTTAATGTTTCCCTCACTTATCAGCACTTTCTTCAAAAAACTTTTCCAAAACCACCACCTTTGTTTTCAGCCTGATGACGTAAGTGATCCTCATGCCCAGGTCTTTGCAGAACTCACTACCTACAGTTAAAACCTGTAAGACTATTGTATGAGAAAGGTTTCTCACCTCCTGAAATATTTTCAGAATAAACCTTCTAGAGACAGTTTCAGTATTACCCTTTTTGCTTTGAAGTCTTTTTTGATTTGACCTTTGGAACAAATATTTCACAGGACTATTTGTATCTAAGGAACATGATGAAGAACTTGAAAAATATTCTCTCTTTCTGCCTCTAATTTGTTAGTGTACATACAATTTTATTCTGAATTGCACCTCGACTTCCAAAATGTTTCATCTCTACCAGCTGGCAACTGTTATTGTCCAGTAACATTTCTTCAGTAAAGAGGCATTTCTGAAGTGGTTATTGCTGCACATGGCACCTCCTAATATTTTGCTTTGACTTAACTAAATGCCCACCTTTTTTTTTTCTGGGGTGCCTGACAATGCCCTTTTAAAATCTTTATTTCAGAGTTTCCCTGAGGATTGTGGGAGAAGTACAATAATGATAATCCATTTACCACAGTAGTGTTGGGACTCATCAGGCCCTTACAGATGGTAGATATAGATTTATAACTGAAACTGTAGTTTTCCCATAACCTATTTGCTACTCCATTTGAAAAGGTGGTGAAATCAGATGACTAATAACTAAGATAACTAAATAAGATAGCGGATTTGAATATTGCTGAAATGAGAAAATCAAAACACTGAACTCCCATTCAGTTTTAAGGGGAATCAAATCACAACAAAGATCTCTTCTGAAAGTCCTGGCTCAAACTGCAAAAACTCTATTAAATAAATCATGGTTTTCCCATTTTGAGGACTATGACTTTGACACACAGAAAGGGTTATGCAACTTGCTCGGGACCCTTTTGAAGACCCAAGTGGAGACCTGCTGACTCCCTGTAAGTGTCTTTAAGATTCAACACTATTCTCTTTCCCAAAACGATTGCCAAATCCTTTCAGCAATTCAGCAAGACACTAGACCAAACAAGAAAAGGAAAACAGGGGCAGGAGGGAACACATCTCTTGCACAAATGGGTTACTTAAAAATGTTCTGGATGAACAGGAAGGAAACAGTAAGCACATCTTCATTCACTGGTACACTTGAAGCCCTGACTTTGGGGGAGGATATAGCTTGCCTTGGGACTGCTGATTTTCTCATACAGGTGACGTTCCCATCTTGCTGCAAGGAGAGTTCATGTGCTTGTGAAGTGAAATTAGTCTGTCATAATATAGAAAAGTGTTCATCCAGAAAGAAATCAAGGGTTGGATGTAAACCAAAACCCCAGAGCCCTAGTTTACTCCCAGGGCTCATTTCAAGACCCAGTTATAAAGCACTAAGAATTAATTTTACTGATATTAGAGGCTGGAACCACATTTGTCTTTTCCTTATTTTTTAACTTATCTTAACATTGGTCTTAAATGGCCTTCTAATAATTAAATTTTGCATATTTTTCTTCAACTTCCAGAGCTGACCTGTACAGTACTAACTAAAAAGCCACTGGTTTTTTGACCTTGCAGACACAATGTTTTGTCCAGAGCAGCTGGGAAGAAGCACTCTCTTTGTGAAAACATGCAAGCAGAAAATAAGAATGCTGATGCAAAAAATAACTTGTTTCGGCACGTTCAAGTATTTTGTGCATGTGTATCTGCAAGGTGTTTGTAGCAAAGTTAATTTCTACTTCATCCTAAATAATGTAGAAGAATAACCAAAACAAAATACAAAACTCCCCAAATACCAGTGCTTGCCAAGTGGTGGAAAAACAAAACAAAACAAAAACTACTGGTAGCATAAAAATATTTACTTCCCAGCATCTAAAATTGTTATGGGCATTAGAGAGCATTTAGGAAAATGCCTCTTAAAAAACCACTGAAGTGTTATTTTAATAACTTGAAACAGGAGACAGAGTCAGTGCTACTGATGCACGAAGTTTGGCTCTGTTCTTCCTTCTCCTAGCAGGCTGAATTAAGGACTGCCTGTACCACCCTTGCAGACTGATCTCTTTGTTAACCATCAGCCCTCTCTGTGCCAAGAAGAGTTCAAAACACAACTTCAGAAGTTAAGTGCCTCTCCTGGAAGTGTAAAACCAGGACCAAAAAGTTTGAGCTGGCCAAAGCATAATCCCAGGACATGACAAAAATATTGGATTTCCAATTTCTTGGCTGTTGTGTGCTGCTAATTTTTAGACCCATGAAAACACTGGTTATTTTGGCCATGAGTTTCTGGACTCTGAACACCTGCAGAAAAAGACCTACCTCTGCTATTTTGTCATGGCTCCCCAAAAGTGGTTGTTTGCTGTCTATTGCTCAGAGGTTTCTTGACACAGCACAGCTATGCAATAAGACAGCTGTCCCAGCATGCAAACCGCTAACTTGCTACATGTGAAGCCACACTTTCTCTTGACAAGACAGCAAAACTGTCACCCTGGCCATTTTCTCTTGTACCTATCCTGTTGTAAAGCACCCAACTGATATTTACACAATGCCCTCTGCTTCCTTACAGAAAAACAGCTACGACTCCACTCATATCCATTTAAAGACTTATTAAACTACCAATCATATTTTTAATACTTTCTCAGTCCAAGGACTGTTGATTTGATGGTGCCATATGCAGCTGTAAACATGGTAACGTCAGTATTTCTTCTTGATTAGTGTATGTAAACGAGGCTCTGAGAGTCTTCTGAGGTGCAAAATAATCTTGAAACTCGAGCTGGAGACTTTTGTACTGAGCGCTGTACAGTGAGGGATCCTCTCCAAGCAGTGTGACTGTGACAAGGTGTTACGTGCCTCACGCTGGCTGTCAGTCCTTACTGAGCAGCTCAGAGATGCTCATCAGAGTCATTCTGTGCAGGGCTGAGCCCACGAGTGTGACGCAGCCTGCTACAGAGCCCATACAGACCCTGCTGGGTGGAATGAATATGCCTCTGAGTTCCTCACACAAATCACCAGGGACTGCCCTAACAACACAGACAGATGCACACAGATGTCAAGTATGAAAGCCAGTGATGTTTAAGGCCATGGGAGGTGATCCTTGTAAATCATAAGGAAGGTCTGAACTGCAAAAAGTGTCTTATTTCTGAAAGCCAGGTGAAAACTCATGGCTCAAATAGAGTTCTCCTGCAGACTTCTTGGAGGGTAAACATTACCCTGGAACATGAACTGCCGATGCTGCTCTGACACAAACAGGCTACTTTTTTTAAGCTTCGTAAAACTCCTAAGAATGTTGTGCTCCCTTCCTAAGAATTTAACAGCAGCTTTTTCACTTAAGTTCTCAGTAAAAATGAAGTCAGGTGGCAGAAAAATGATAGAAGGATAACAACTTGCAGTAGCACTTGCTTACATCTGCTTCACTTGAATATCTTAACCCTATATCCAGCTCGTTTCATTTGCTTTTCAACTCTGAATCATGAGTCTCCTGATAATTTGATCTGTGCTGATGTAGCAAATCGCACTTATTATCTATAGGTATCTTAAAAAAAAAAAAAGTGTTTTGACAGGATTTTATTTCGTACAATCTACTTTCTGATCCAAAGTTATTAAGGAAACAGCACTGCATTGACTGCCAGTAAGGGGAATCATGGTTTACTATCCATTTGGTCACAGTCAAGCTGAATTACAGCCCCCCCAAAATTAAGCACAGTCATGTAATTTGTATATGCATTTACTGAACATTTTTTTCTTACCGGGTTTTATCAGTCTAAGGACAATAAATGAGAGGAGGGTGCAGGGCTGCCCCCACCAGCTGTGCCCCGTCCACACACAGAAAAGTGTTAGTCTTGTGAACTTGGCCGTGTTTGAACTGACAATCCCTGCTAAGAGACAGGACAGCAGTAATGGCCCAAATTGCTTCCAGAGCAGCAAGCACCTCTGCATGGGGCTCTGAAGGTGTTGAGATAACACCAGCTGGGACAGCCATGATTCGTGCTGAATGTGTGCTGCATAAACACACTTTTTACAGCTGAGAGTTCTAAGAACTGGCATTCATGTAACCAACTGCATAGGAAGTCACACCTAAAAAAAACCAAACAAGCCTTTTTTTCTGGGTTTTGCCTCTTATTTGAGTTTGCATACCACCTTAGAGCTCCCATTAACTATGTACAGGTGTGTAGCACACCAATAAAAGTTACAGAAAACACTGACTGGGAACTTCTCCTTCACGGACTGTATTTTCATATTGTCTATGCTCGCGGTGGAATGAACTGCTGTGGAATCTAACTGGAACTCACGAGTTACAAGAACAGGTCAGAAAGGAGTTAGACATCAATAAGGACACATCCCAAAGAAGACTTGGGCATCTGGGATGTATGTTCAGTAACTGGAAAAGTAAGAACTGTGCTCCTAAATGTTCAACAATCAGGTTTGCATCTAATTTGAATACTGCTGAACTAGTGGGGACAACGCATTACAGGTCTTAACCACTTCTGTCTCTACATTTGGCTGTCTTTCTATATTTCCTACCAGTGGTAAAGAGTATGCCTTGTAGTTTTCTTGCTCAAAACTTTTTGGTAGAGTGCAGGCAGCACTGTCAACTCAGGCATGCTTTCTGTAATTGCAAATAGTGGTTAAAAAAACAAAACCGAAAAAAACCCCCAAACTTGAAAACCTTTCTAGAAGTTGCCAGATAGGACATCCGAAGGGAATGTTTTTATGACTAACAGGCTGGATTCCATGCACAAAACAGCTATTTCTAGTGATAAAGCATAAAGGTTAAACAACTGAGGACAAGACTGCCAGATGTAAAATGGAAAGTTTCCAATTTAGGAGCAGCAGAGGAAGAACATGAATTAATATGGAAGGACCAAATTAGCATTATAAAAATCCTCCAAGCCAAACCAAATGCCATTGAAAATAAACTCAGGAACTCTCCCCCTGTTCTGCTCCCTGCATTCCAAGGAGAATTGAATTTAGAACAACCATAGGGAATTTTAGAGAAATCTTACACTTAAATGCAGAGAAAAGGCTTTAAAAGTCAGAGACTGTATGTGCTTAAAAAACACTATTAATCATGCTAGACTCTTCTTCAGTACTTCTGTTTAAAAGGAAATAAATATTTTGGACATAAATTTTCACATTAGTTTTATCTTTAGTGAAATTGGTAAATATCAGGCTGATTCTTCAACAGTTTTCAGACTGGGGTATTAAATTATAATTTCTACCTTTTTATTAACTGGAATTAAAAAGAAATACACACACACACACACACACACACACAAAGCAAACAAAACAAAAACCACATTAACAACCAAACACTCTGCAAATACACAAAATCCACTGGTTGCTGGGTTTCCAACCTAGACTTACATTTCAGTGCTAGCTTTGTTAGCTCTACATACAGAGATACACTGTCAGTCTGGGGGTCCTATACTGCAATACTCTTTGCAGATTGCTCTCACTGGTCTCACACATTTTTGTGGCATGAGCTGGCAGATATCAGCCCACAGTGGTATTCCTCGAATTTAAGATATATCATGGATTGTTCAGTCCATAAAATACTATTACAGACTTTTAAACTGGACTCATGGAACAGGGGTGTAGCAGATTAAACATCAGCACTACTAGACTGATGGTTGGCTCAGCTGTGGTACATCTTTCCTGTTAAGCCTGAATTTTAGAAAGCTCCCACAGGATTTGACAGCAAGAGGAGCTTCCACACACAGCCAGGATCCACAAAAAGCAGACATGTAGGGAACTTCACTGAAAATAAAGGAGAGATACATGTAAGAAAAACCTGATAAGATTCAGTACATTTAAGCCTAAAAGGATCAGGAAGAGAAGAGGATCAAATGCCACAATTAGATGGACAGGTTTTACGACTCAAGACAGGAAACAATGACGTGATATCTTATGATGCTGCACCTCTTATATGACTACATGGTATATCTGCAAGAACCCATGCTCCCATATGGACGGACACTTAAATTCCAGCACAGAAATTGGTAACCACAGGTAAATCAGCAGTACTCAAAGCTAGCAGAATAACGTCACCATTGATCCCTCTGATTCAATCCCTGATCACCTAGCAATATCACCTGCAGGTTTGAACATCTGAACCTACTGGGCAAAACCCAGAAGCCCAATAGCCCTATCTGATATTTATGAGACACCTGACAGTGAAGCCCCGCTTTCCTTCTTGTAACATCCATGATTATGTCAAACACACAATTGCCCTCTGCATTTAGAGACACAGCTGGTGAAATGGTTTTATTAGTTGGCCTAATATTTAGGTACATCCAGGCAAACAAAAGACAGAACTAGGAACCTCCTTCCTTATGTTTCAACACTCATCCCCAAAAGCTGCATCTTAAGTTAAAGAACAAATAAGATCCCCAAAATACCAAGATTCCCTACATTATGAGGATAGTCTGGAAAACTCTACAGGAATGCAAATGTAATCAATCATTCAAAGAAGAAAATTATTTCTTGACATCAACTAATCTCTTATATTGTTTCTCAACACTGTGATAGGTGATATAAATACATTTCACGAGTATGAACAATAAGTTAATGGCTATTGCTGAAGGCAGAACGTGGCAGGAGATGAAAACAGTGGATACTGGGTTATCCTCTTCACCTGACAGGTGAATGTACTCATACCTGTGATTCTCAAATAATAGTTCTTAAATAAATCATTAAGTATATTGAGCAGGATAGGCTACTTACTCTTCTACAGTCAAAAAATCATAAGGAGTGTTAATTGACTGGAAGTAAAATCCATCCCCTCTAAGTTTACTAACAGGATTCACCCTAACGGGATTCACCCTACCTGAACTTAGGTGTATAAGCAAGCCATCTAGTTCAGCTTCACCTGTATCATCACTGGAGAGAGGTAAGGACCTCTTAATTCAAACTTACCTAAGGAAAGTGTCTCAAATAAGCTGGAGAGATTTCCCCTTCCTCCCCCAAACCATTCAATGCTCTCCACCAATTTTGGCACAAGTGTAGACTATTTGGTCAAACTGGACATGTACCTTATAGCTAAAAGACACGTGAAATAAATCTCACCTCATGTTCCAGAAAGAATATTACAAATTCCTATAGGAAATACTCTTGTCAGATCAGAGAGGACCTAATTAGCACTTAAGAGGGCTTCTTGCAAGGGAGCTATAATCATTGGCTCACTACTGCTTACAAGGAAAGCAACTACTGGCATTTGTGGAAGAGTCAAGATGCAAATCAGTGGCTCTGTTGGGAGACGGGTACCCCAGTCCATGCTTCTCTGATAAAACTAGAACCTAGGAGAGGGAAGGAAGGAAGATCTACATGCTCTCAAACATGCAGATAAAGCCAATATATGTCTTTATTCTGGCAAATGGTGTAAGATCAACCTTTAGCTTCACAGCTCTGCACTTACACAGCAGAGGGAAGTACAGCAAGGAGAAGCTGACAATGACAACACGGGAATCCTAAAAAGGGAGAAAAAGAAAATACAGGAACCATCCAAACCTCCAAATGTAAGTGTAGGCCCATGCAAAAATAATGCACTACAACTGCAGAATCAGACTTAGGTGGTTTATATTTGATTTCTTATAATCTACTTTTGCCCAAATAGATTACATCTTTCTAACGTACTTAAGGAACTTCCTGCATCTCTAAGGGTTTGGCTGCTAGATCTGCCTGCTAAAATTTGTTCACTGGCAAATTTTCTGAGGCATCTTATTCCATGTCTAGATATTGAGAACATACTCACTGATGTATTGAGGTGACTGCTGTTCCGCACTTCCTGTGTTGGCATCAATATTTTGGGAGATTTCACAACAACTTTGCCAATGACTTGCTAGTGAACACACAAAATGAGCTAACATGGCCAAAGCAGGCATATTCAGGTTGCTACTGCAAGGTGAACAGAGAGGGGCTGAGGCTATAGGTACATGGCTGTGAGACCCAGAAAAAGCCCAGGAAGCTTTTTAAGATAATAAGGTAAGATAATATACAAAGATAAAGGACCTCTGCTTACAAAAGCTTCATAGTGGAATTTCTCTTTTTATTCAAAAAGTCAAAACAAAAATGTCCATCGAAAATACAGAAATAGCAAATATTCTGCATTAGTGTTCACACCCTCAGTGTTAATGTAGCAGCACAGATATATAAGAACTGAAGTCAGTTGTCAGTCAAAGAGTTAAACTCCTCCTTGAAGTAGGTCAGTATTTCCAGACAACCAGAACGTAAAAACAAAACAAGTGACCTCCATGCCTGTTAAAACAAATCTCCAGCAGAGTCTGGGTTTATGAAATGACTGGGCATGATGCAAATGTTGGCCACTGAACTGAAGAGAGTGGCCTACTTGTCACTCTAAAGAAATTGTGGTTAGACAAGAATAAAATTGTAACAAAATAGCACTGGAGATGGAAGATGTTTCCCACCCTTTAAAATGCACGCCTTGACACTTCAGGACTGTCCTTTAACCAACGTGGCCTGAAGGATGTGGGCTGACCATGGCAGAGATGTTCACCTGCAACTGTTCTGAAACGGAGTTAAAACATTGCTCCTGTTGGAGCAAAGAACGAGATGGTGGTTTGCCAGCTCCCCAGGGCTAGCTATCCCCAGCAGCCCACAGGACAGAACATCCTATTAGTTGGGTGGCTAGCCTGATGTGGACAGCCTGATGTGTATCTGTATCCTTGAAAGAGTAAAAAAGAGAAAGATGTTCCTCTCAGCTCACAGCTTACAGGCACTTAAAGCTCTTACTTTGAAGCCCCCTCATTCCCACTTCCTGTATACACAGCAAAGATTAAACCAATTCACTCAAAAACATGCAGGTCATCTCCAACTAAATCTGAGGTTTGCTTTATCTAATTTTTCAGAATCAAAGATACATTTGGAAATGTACATTTTCTCAGTTGATCTCAATATTAGGACTATTTAAGCTCCTCCTTTGCACTTCTCCCCTGCACACTACCACTAGCACCTGCTTAGGAGGAACTATAAGCTAGCATCTTTCACAAGTATGCACTGTGGCTAAATTTTGGATGCAAGTCAACTTTTGTGCTTGATGTGCAACAGAGGAAGCTGCTGCCCATAACTATACAAATTTACCCATGAAGGCGAGTGTCTTGGCTTTTAGCAGGCTCCTCACTTTATGCCATTCACTGAAATGCACTCTCCCTGACCCAGTGCATGGAGAATCTGTATTGCTTCCACATTCTGGTGAGACACAATGAGGCAGTGCTGGTGGGTACAAATCACGTTTCTGCTGTGGATCTCTTCTGGGTACAAACTTGAGTGGCTGCTACCACAGCTGCATTAGTGACAACTCCCAAAGTGAGAACAAGAAGGCTGAAGGTAAGCCATGGAAACTGGTTCACCTCCACAATTCTGTGAAGTGAAACAAATTGTTCTACTTTTCATGAACTTAATTGCTTTCAATGTATGCAATTACTAAAACCAAGCCTGCACAGCATAAATCCTGCAGACTGGGTGTAATCCTGAAGCTGTGCATTTGGCTTCCCAGCTGCATTGACCTTACTGTGTCCATACACAAAAGCACAACATTGCCAAAAGGCCTGGTATTGCCGGGAAAGAGGCGAGGCACCCCTTAGACTGCTCTTGCACAGAGTAACTATCCTGCAAATTGGAAGCATGCTGGATTACACAGCAGGGAGATGTGGCACTCGGACTTTTGATACTGTTTCAAGGTAAGCAACATGCCTGTCCATAAGGGTTCTGTAAGCCTGGAGGAGGTACCTGTAAAAGTCCTGCCCAGTGATAGGGACCCTTCTTCTTTCTCTAATTATTACTTCTGGAGGACTGATCTGCTTGTGAGAGGAATGTCCTGGCTAAGTTATGCCATGCTAGCTAGTAAGCAGTTCCATAAATATTGATTTTTGCATGGCTGTCATGGGTTTCAATTCTGGTTTTCAGTTCTGCTGACTATGTGACACATGGAAGGTGGAATCACAGTATCAGGCAGAGTTGAACAGTACACACAATTCTTTTCTCTTGTGTGTTTTCTTTGGAAATGTACTCTGACAGGATCAAATACAGCTGTTATTCTTTCGGCCACCTCTAACAATAATCATGGTCTCAAATTCATAAAGACACACAAGAGCAAGTAGATCTGCACACAAAGTGGCCACCTATAATTCTGAGCTGTGGTCTGCTTAGCACGAGGGATTATCGTGTCTCTCTGGAGTGCGGCGTGTAACAGCAAAAATTGATTTGGGGACATCACCAGGTCTTTTAGTGGAGATTAACAGCATCTTCTTTGGCAGTCAGCCAGAGGCATGTGAAACAGCCTACAACAGCTCTCATGACATCCAATACAAATGAAAGAGCTTAGTAACAAGAGGCAAGCATTTTTCTTTTCCAATAGAGAAGGTCAGGCACTTAGAAAATTTACCCTACACTGAATAGCAAATAAACTGCATACATACAGTTGGACAGAGAGATGGATTCTCCTGTGCATTCCAGCTGGCTACATCTCAGAAGATTAGCACAGACATCCCTTGCTACTTGGATAAACTCCACTACAGAATAAAATTGCTCTCTATCAGTCTAATGGAGGAGCCTCTACTACGTCGCTCACTGAGTTTACTCACTACCATCCTGGCTCAAACTGAAGTGAAGGATAAAGACACAGTAAGATAAACAGAGATGCATCTTTCTGAAACTCAGGGAAGGAACACTGACTTCACCAACGGATTCAGACCACTATTTCCTGCTTTCAGCTTTTAGTGCACCAAATTCACTCACAGAGGAAACTGAGTAATCCCAGGTAGTTTCCTTTTGAATCACTTCTAGTGACATTTGTCTTCCAGAAGGGCAACAAGCTTGTTTCTTCTAGTGAGAAATGTCTTACCTGCCAGTACGTTTTGGGACAAGAAGCTGCTCTTGACTATGGTAGCAGTGGGAGATATTGACAACCTAATTCCTCAGAGACTGGTGTTGCCAGCAAAATAAGGCACCCAAGAAGTGAAGTAGTTGCAAGCAAGTCATCTGGCTATTTCTGAGGCCATGAGTGGGATCTACTGTGCCTTTGTGAGGATTTGGTAATACTGCTGTGTCTTTTTCCTCCAACGCTGGAATTGCTTCCACAGGTGAGTTGACAAAGGGAGGAAGGAAGCGTATTTTTGAAATTACAGGTAATGTTGCCCACATCAAACTCTCTTCTCTCCTCCCCTTCAGTTTTGCAGAAAGAAATTAACATTTAATGTAAAACAGCCTGCTTTGATAGCTGTCTGAGTGCCCCATTAAACATTTTCCACACCTCAGGGGTGACAAGTATCTGGTCACGAATTGCAATTTCTCTTGGATTTTCTAAGTCACAGGTTGACACAAGATGCAGTTATCACTCTCTGATCAGTATGCAGAGGCATTACACACTTTAGCAATACCCTTTGATGGACACAGCAAGAGTTAGAGAGTAGATTTAAAAAGCAAAGCCCTTTGGTTCTGAACATATGGCTCCTAGCAAAATGTTAGCAGAGATTATTTCACCAGCACAGCCCTGAGACAGTAATAAAATGTAATTCCCTGATGGACAAGTGTCATTATTTGTCGTGATTGTAGTTATCACTGTTCTTCTTCTATTTATATGTCATGTAAACATATACCATATCTTGTAAAAGCACACTGAAATCAAAGCTTCTGCCCCAGTGTCAAATATTTAACAGCAGACATTTACATGTGTGATCCACAACTCCAGCGAGAGCTGGTGAGCACTGGAGGACAGTAGCTGCAAAGAAAAAAGTCACCCTTCCATCCTCCCAAGTCCAAGATAGCACAGATTTCCCTGTGAAGATTGCAAATTTGTAATATCCAGTCTTCAACCTCAATCCCTGGGTGATAGAAATGAGGAAGAGGAACAAAGCGAGGAGACTAAGGTGATCACAGGTTTGCAAAAACACTTTTATGCAGGCTAGGCTCTAATGCCTTTGTAACTTCCCTCCATTTAAATCAACTGAGAGTTTTGGCTGTCATCCAGCATTCCTATCTTAAGCACCTGTACAGAACTGAAATTCTAGGCAACCTGTGAAGCCATCCTCCTAAAGGAAGTGCCTCATTTCCTCTGTATTGCCAAATGACAGAGGTGCCCTAAAGGCCTCTGGAGAGAGGCCCTATTAGCTCCTCTTGGCTAAGATATCTTCCTCAAGACCCTGCCTACTCTTACAGACAGACCTGCAAAATCCATCACAGAGCAACACAAGTCTGCAATTCTCCTGTGTGTTCCACTCCTTGACATAAGCTGCCAATTCAAACTCAACAGCTTCTTTCAATTTATTCAAAGAATCAGGTCTTTTCCCTTTCTATCTGACTCTAGAAAGCAATAATCTTCTGAGGTACTTTCCACTCTCCACAACATCCAGGATTTCTAAATGAAAACTGTATTCTTTCTGTCAAAACAAGATGCATCTCTCTTCAACTTCTTACTTTAGGTTGCATCATCCTTTGCTGTTTTGTTGTCTCATAAGTGTTGCCAACTCTGAGCCACAGAGTCATTGATTCTGCAGTGGTTGTATGAGAATGGGTCATCTGAGTCCACTGGGCAGGCAGCTGTCAAGCAATCAGCATAGCAGGAGAATAGTATTTTCCCCCAGATCAGTTCTTGACATGATCTGCCTGTGTAGGCTGTGCCAGAGCACCAGGCAGTGGACACTGCTAGCGTCGTGTAGAACCTCCTCCTGAAGAACTGCCCTAGGCTCAGCCTACCCCTGCATTCTCTCTGTCCTGTAGGTTTTCCATCACTAAATTCTGCTTGTATCTAACACAGGACAGGTACTTCAGCAGCCAGGAAAGCATGTATGCATTACACATAAAAAGGATACATGACAGAACACATAGTATCCAGCTTGAATCTTTACTTGGTCACTAAACAACATGGAACATGAGACAGAGGGCTTTTCTCTACTACTGGAGCCAAAGTCTCTGTCTCCATTTGCTGATTGTTACAATTCAATGTTATTTTGCCTTAGTGTGTTTGAACGCTGTAGTCTGTGTTTGAGGTGGCTCTAGCAGCTATGTGGAAGGCTGGCAGGAAAGGGAGCCCATCACAGCACAGAGTCCTGGAACTCAGACACATCCCATCTTGCAGAAGGCCTCTTTCCAAGCTATGAAATACTGACCAGCAAGAGAAGAGTTACTGCTCCCTGACAGTCCTGGGGAACACAGGACTGCAGCTATGTTCATTAACCTACAGCAGCATTTCTGTCGAGGACAGCATTTGCATCAAGGTCTGCCCCTACCACAAGGAAGCGGCAAGTAGGGGGAGGGAGAGACAGAGAGTCTGGTTTGCTCGAAAGGTAGTAAAACTGATAAGGGATCAGCATTAAACAGATGTGAGGAGAAAGCTGTCATTTATTACTTCCTTATGTGACATGCTTCAACATTTTTCCAGAAACAAAGAGACTAAGGAAACAAAGTAAAAGTCAGGATCAATCCCTTGTGTTTCTCCTGGCATGACACCTTTCTAAGAAAACAGCTTTTCTGAACTCACGCCCAGCAACTTCAATGACCTTGATACAAATCTCTCAATCCTGGTACCCAGTCACTCGAGTTAGCAAGAATCTTAGCTCTTATCTGCAGAAGTAGCAAGTTTCTAGTCCCATCTCGCTTACTGGAGCTGGAGGGTGTTTTAAAAGGTGACTTGGTGAAGTTTAAAAAAAGCTACAAAAGAAGAAAAAGTGGGCAGATTAAAAACACGTGAGCAAATTACTTTAACCGCATGTTTTGATTGTATTTTTTAATTGTGGGAGGGAAGCTTTCCCTAGGGACTGCTGAAAGGTGAAAATACGTGAGCTGCTGCTAGGGACCAGGCTTCTGTGGTGGGCTGTAAGCACACACCGTCCAGCTCTGCATCCAGCCAGGAAGCTGTGCCTGAATAGGTGACAGCGCTCTCACACTTCCATGTTTGCCAACCCACAGGGATTTGGCTTACATGTGCCTTTGATGCCAATGCAAAGGAAAACCACTCCCAAATTAATCTGTATAAGTGTCACTCAGCAGCAATCTAAACTCTGCAGTAAAAGGAACAATTCTGACTTACTCTGCAATAGCACAAGCATTACAAAGGGCAGTGCACTTAGCTGGGACTCACAAAAAGACCACAACATCAAAGGTACACCTTTTCTCATAGACATGTCTACTTTTTTGGCAGCAGAGAGAGATATGGAAAATTGCTGGGGGAAAAACATTCCAGAATTAATATCCCAGTACTGGTATTTGTTAATATTTTGAACATCTTCTGCAACAGGCACTTACTGCTTTTCAACCTAGGAGACACGAGAGCTTATTTCTAAACTGATTTTGTTTGGAAAAGGTTAGATTAACCATCCTTATTAGCACTATTTTACTTTCTGCGTGAATAGCCCCTTACAAGACCTCCTGTGATCCATCTTCCTCAACACCACAAGTGTTCAGAGTTAAGGACAACTACAGGCAAGCGAGGCACTAGGCACAGGCATAGGTTAGCAGTAACTACGTGTGTGATTTGACTGGGTTACTTTTGGTTTAGTTTACAGAAATAAGACCATTCGTGTTCTCATGCATGCATATCTACTGGTGGAGGAATATCCCTGGGTGAGATTTCTTACATGGCATCAGTTTGTGAAATAACAAGCTGAGTCTGCTGATGTTGGAAATGCAGCCTTTACCGAGTTCTTTTTCAGTGTATTTTTTTTTCACATGCCTTTCTTGCAATAGGAGAGTTGCTCTCTGTCTCGTGCTTACGTCAGCCCAGAAGACCCTCCCAGACAGTCTGTGGAATCAGAGTGTAAGCTTCTTGGCACATGTTTCATTTCTGTTACACTTAGAAGCATCAGAAATGAAACCAAAATCTGCTTTCTCAGAAAATATATTCTTCTCTCATTGCCCAGGAAACCTTAGCCTTAGACTACTGGGAGATGACAGGCACTCGGAGGAAAGCAAAACAAAAATTTTGTAAAGTTGGCTTCTAAGCACATAAATGTTGATGCAAAAGTCATTTCAGTCTGATTTACAAATACCAAGGCAGTGCTCTAAATGTATTGCCCAGATATTTAGAAAAACTAATTCTGACAGACATGAATGACCTAATGCTCCATCACAAGCACTGGGAAATAGCAAAGTCACAGGGAATGATGACACTTGAGATGATAAATAAAAAACATTCGCTTGAAAGTAAATGTTCAATGGAAAGACTGGCTCATTCTTTAGAAAGGCAAAGTTTGAGCTTACTAATTTCCCATGTCATGAAACCTCACAGACCTAACAAATTCAGAAGCCTCTGGCCTCTATCCTTCCTTCACTCATTGAAGATTTAATAGCAGATTGCATGACTTCTCATATTCCTATAATGAAATTAATGCCTGAAACTGTACACGAGTGTAATTTACTGCTCACACTGTAATGTGTTTGCATAAAGTGATTTACTGTGGGACCCCACCGGTCAGAGCGGATTCACTTTCTCCTGTAGGTACAGGACTGTATGAACTCCCGCAGTTCTGAGTTAAGAGTTGGGAGACAGCAGTTCCACGGGCAACTGGAAGTTTCTTTGCACTTGAGGTGGAAATGAAAGCCCTCCACAATGGACCTGCTCACTGTCCTGCGTTCTCACCTCCGCTCGCCTGAGTGCAGGTGCCCGGCGGGACCCTAGCGCTGGCTGCCACCACGGCGCTGCCGTCCCTGCGCTCACCCGCCCTGCCTCACCTGCTGTACACCAGGCACTCCATGTGGTTGATCTCCTCGTCGGAGCGGTAGCGGCTGTAATCCTCCCAGAGGTCCTTGATGGCGGTGACGGCCAAGATGAAGAGCACGGGGGCCAAGGCCAGCTCCGGCTGGAAGGCATTGACGGCTGGCACGAAGTTGAGGAGGGCGATGAACACGAAGTAAACGTTGGCCAGGCGGTGGAACTGCTCAAAGAGGTTCTTGGGCAGGAAGGACAGTGCCGTGTACTTGGTGGTCTTGAGGCGGTTGCAGGCCAGGACCGTCCTCTTGGACTTCTCTGGCTCGGCCTCAGGTAACAGCAGGCTGGACCGCACCAGCCGCGTCTTACTCTCCTTCTTCTTCCTCCGCCTCCTCTTCCTCTGCCTCTCCTTCCCCTCCGGCAGCACCTGGGGCGCTCCCTCTCCTCCTGCCGTGCCCTGGGACATCGCTGCCGCCCCGGTGTCCTCGCCCGGGCAGCGCGGGCAGCTCCCACGGCCAGGCACGGCCCTAAGTTATCATCCTCCGCCGCCTGCCACGGCTCTCCTTTCCTCTTCCCCTCCGGGGGCGGGCGGGGGGAGGAGGGCTCTCTCGAACTCGCTCCTAGCCGCTCTGCTGGGACCTCTCTCGCTTTCTCCTCCTCCTCCTGGCCCGGGGAGGGGACGTGGGCAGGCGGGGAGCCGAGCCCTCCTCCCGCGGGCCTCTCCCCGTTCCGTCCCGGGCGCGGGGGATGCGGGGGCCGCCGTGCCGTGGCCGGGCGAGGGCAGGGCCGGGGGAGCGGGAAACGGGAGCGGCCCTTCCGCGCTCAGCCTGCCCCTAGCGCCGTCCCATCCCGTCCCGTGCCGGCGTACGGACCCGGGAGGACACTTTATCGGCGGTTTTTGACTTTTCTTTACATGTGGGAAGAGGAAAGAGGTTCGAGTGAGGGAAGAGAAAATTCCCACTGAAGCGTCGGCGCTGCGCTTTATCCACGGTGCCCCAGCAGCAGCTGGTGGGAGTTTTTACCAGCTGACTCACGGCGAAACACTCCACTTTCTGCCTGAATCCGTGTGCCACGTTTATACCCATCCCTGTGCTTAGCATGGGAGATAGGGGACAACATCTCCCGGCTCCTCACGTCTGTCTGGTACGCCAGACAGTCTCTTGGTGGCGGCCATGGTGCCTGGGACAACCCCGAAAGGGGCAACCAAAGAAATGAGGTTTCCGATGGAAAGCGTTAGGCACTGCCACCCCCACACACGCCCTGGCAGTGGTGTGCTGTAACGCACGTTCGCCTCTGTGGATTTTTCTATTCCTTTGTGGTGGGGTAGGTCTTTCCAGCAAGGATTGGAAAATGCCAGTGTCTTGCTCTGAGGTTTTATGCTCTGCGCTTTCTGGAGAAAGATACAGTTACGGGTCGTGACGGATAGACAAGAAATACAGAAGAGAAGATAATCTAGATTGAAAGATTTAGTCTAAAGTCACAAGTAAATAAATGTAGTAAATAAATGCAGAGATTTAAAGAACAAACAATAAGAGAGTAATTAAATTATTGCTACTGAGTGCAACACGAGTCTTTACAGCATCACTTTAGGCTGGGATTTAAGAGCAGACCCTTTGTATATGGGATTCCTCAGGCAGCATTAAAGACTGCCACAGGTTACTCCAGGCTGTGTCTAAACTGTAGCACAGATGCATTTTATGGTGGGGCCATTGGTCCTTATCCTGTGATATCCCAAGGTGGGATCATACAAAAGCAAGCCTTTCATACCTGTCAGCATGTTTCTTGTTGTCACAGAAAACAGGCATAAAGTATAAACATCTAGTCTTGATATGAGGTCAGGACAGAACTGGGGCATCTTCTGGGGAAAGTACCTAGTCCCACAACTCAGATGCTGCCGTGACAAATTCTGCGAAGACCAAGAAGTGAAAGCCGTTACCTGAGCCTCACAGCCTGTATGTAGTGCTGTGTTTTCATCCTTCTTTCTCCCATTTGCAGTATGTTTGTAATTGCTCTTTAAAGTGTCCAGTTAATTATGAACCCCTTTCAGGCCCTGAGGCACTAAGTGAGTGCTAGTTCAGCACATCACCTGATACTGGTACTGTGTGAAGCTACAAACCCTTTGCCAATCCTGCTGTCAACTCTTCTGATGCTACATCAAATTTAGCAGGGATTTCCTGGGTTTCTCAGCTCTTGGAATATTGAAACAACAAGGTTTTACTTAGTGCAAGGGGAAAAGGGAAAATTGGCCTGTTTTGTTTTATGTTTTTTTTTGAAAAGTGTGCGCCTTTGTTGATAAGGGAAAAAGTACAAAATGTTAAGAGAAAAAACAAAATAAAAACTTAAAAACCCCTCCCAATTTCAATTTTTCTGTGTTGGTTTTTTTTTGGTTGTTTTTGGTTTGTTTGTTTGTTTGCTTACACTTGGGGTTAACAAAAGGTAAGCTGGAATGAACAGATATCCTTTTCCTGTGCTTTGGAAATGCTGAAATGGGATGACGAGGACATTTTATCATGGTGCAATATTCCCATAAACGGAGCTTGACCCATCCAAATGCTCCTTGCAGGCAGCAGTGGATACTTCAAAAAGTGAATTGGGGGACTTTCTGCCACTGGCCTGCCAGCCTCTACAACCCACTGTTTTGTGGGGCTATGGTTCACCCCAGGTCTCCAGGAGCTGAAGCACTGTTCAGGCTTCATCCATCCTCTAGACAGCCCTCCAACTTGTTTACGCAGTGGTTGGGGATTAGAGGAGAAGCAACAGAAATCTTTGTTCCTTTCTCTTGTCAAAGCACATCACCTCATAGAACAAACTGTTCATATCTTTATCGATGCCAGGTGGCTCACAAATGGCTTGAGTATAGTACATCTGAGTGGAAAGATGGTACACACGCCAGAGTTGTGGAGTAGTGAGAGCCTGTGCTGGGAGGGGAAGTAAGCCAGTTGCTCAGTCACTGAGTCCACCACATAAAAATGGTGTGTAAATCATCAAGAAGGGGTGTGTAGATCAGGCTTAGCACTGCATATTCAGCAAACAGTAAATGAAAGTAAATTAAGGATTAGATACATAGTAACGTTAAGCTTTCAAACACAGTGCTTAAGGCAAGGTAAGAAAAGACAATTCTCACACTACCCTTA
Organism: Aleadryas rufinucha; assembly: GCA_013397815.1. NCBI lineage: Eukaryota > Metazoa > Chordata > Aves > Passeriformes > Aleadryas > Aleadryas rufinucha. Next base: position 869,435 of record VZTH01018474.1, on the reverse strand, counting down.
AGCTACTTGTTTAAGGAAAACACCTCTGCAAGTTTGGAGAGCCTAACCTGGGATGAATTGTGCTTACACCTAGTGGTATTGGCCAAACCTGTGACTCCAGATATCCCAAAATTGTCGGTTACAATCCCACAATTATAAGAAATGGTCTATAAGTCAGGGGGCTATACTTTAAAACCTGTTTTACTTGCATGGTTTTGGAGTGCTCAGGATTCACCTTAACAAGATTTCTTCTGTAACAGAGTAACAGAAGAGAAACTTAAAGGTATTGAACAGAAGCTGAAAGTTTTTATGTAATTCCCATAAGCTGAGTTTTACAAACAGATATAGCAGCAGAAAGATAACAAACAGTTGGGTGGGAGCCTCTGAAGAATTGTGCATTTGTTTGCTAAATTGTTTATTTAAAAGCAGTTTGAAGCCTTTGTATTTGAGTATATATTGGCAGAGTTAAGTGCCACCCTTAGAAAATTTCACTATAAAAAAAAGTAGAAAGTGTGCCACACCCCACTGGCCAAGAGCTGAAAAGCTCCTCTCATATCATTGACCAGGACTTTCTCTGTTGCTAGCAAACTGCTTTTTACCTAATACAGGCAAGCTAAAGCTAAAGTATTGCAAGGCAGTGCTGTGAAGAAAAGATGTGGCACCCTCTGCTTTCTGTGCAGTCACACGAGGAATCCAATATTCTGGATATTTATACTAAAACCCGATGAAATGTCATCCATGATAAATAGAAACAAGAGTTAACCTTATTTTTTAAAGTCTGTAAAGTCTAGTGGTTTTTAGGCTTTTCTAGCCAAAAATTTTGTCAGTGTAGACACTCCCAAGAATTTAGTCCTTCCTTTCCATTTGTAAATAAAACTGTGCACAAAGGGTTTGAGAAAGCATGAATATTTGTATCTAAACTCATATCTGACCTCTCCCTGCCCACACAGTCCAAGTATGCAAGGCTGGAAATAAGAGGCAGGCAGGCAGCAAATTCAGCTTTCAATTGGTACAAAATACAAATGTACAAGTCTGGCTCTAGCTTTTGAATACAAAAGGACAAGTATGTTGCTTTTGTTGTCAACTGCAGTACACTTGCATCTCTTTTTTATGGAGTCTTCTGGAGGAAAGGAGGTGAAAGGAAATTGGCTTCAAATCACTTTGGATGTTGCATGGATCCTACAAAGTATCACCCTCAAGAAACAGAAGCAAACTGTTTTGAAAAGCCTAAGGAGCCAAGAGTTGAAGACTAGATTTACTGGATAACCTGAACTAAAATGTGGACGCTACTATTTTTCAGGTTCATTGGAGCAAAGCACTAAACCCAGGTGATGTCTGAGGATTGCTGTGTGCTCCAATTGCTCCCTGCCACCCGTCAATGTCTCCTTCCTGTCCAGAGGTCTTCCTTTGTTGTCACATGGCTATTTCTGACCATCCTTCCTCTCACTGTGTTTTGTTGGGTATCTGCTCTCTGATTTCTCCTGCCATTAACCTGAATCCAGCCTCCGATGCCCATTATCTCTTCAATTTCAAGCTCTCTCCAGAGCCTTTCCCAGTGCCTGACTCTTTTCTTCAACTGTGCATGTTTTCTTCAGATCAAATACTAAAACTGAAAAAGGAGAGATGTTCTAAGCATCACTTATGCTGATAATATACCTAGTGAGCTCTTTGATAGCCTGGGCCACTGAAAGCTGAGCCTTAAGGGATGACACTGCCTTTAAGGCTAGAAGGAACTACAGGGTTTTCTGGCCCAAGATACTGTATTAACTTGGCCTTTTAGATGCCACACATGCTACAGCTTGAAATCATTATTGAATTGTTATGTGAACAGGCTGGTTGCTTAGAGATCAGATAACCAGTTTTATTCCTCTTCTCAAAGTCATCATCCCTGAATATGTTTGAAGCATTTTCTATGGCTTGGGGTTTTGTCAGTATGCGAGAATCATAACATCAACCAGAAAAGGCGTTTAGCCTGATGGTTACGTGGAACAGTTTGAAATTGGCATCCACCTGAATGCTAAGGATGAAAAACCACCCCAGACATAGAGAAAAGATCCAAAATACATTACCTTACTGATATAGTAACTCCTGATTTGACTTGCCATGGTTTTAGAGAGCTTGGAGTTACCATTATTCCATTTTAACAATTATCCTGTTCCTATCATAAGAAAGTGAAGCAAATCTAATTTTAACATAGTCTAATTTACTAGGCCACTTTTGTAATATTTATATGATCCTAAAATAAAGATTTCCCATGTTGGATATTGCCAGAAACATCTGTCAAATTACTTGTGATTCTCCTTTGTTCCAGAGGACTTATTTTAATATTAACATGCTTAATATTATGGAACCACCCAGAGGCCTTAGTCGAAATCTAGGACTTTGAGAACTATAAAAATAACTGTAAAGACATGGTACCACACATCAGACAAAATCTGTTCTGCCCTTTGCAGATGAGACGTATCCCATCTGGCTTCCTGTAAAGGGGACAGGCACACATGTTTTGAACTAGCAGAAAGAAGGCAAGAGGCTTTCAGTGTGAACAGCCTGCTGAAAATGCCAGAATTTGATGAGGCAAGACAGCAGCCAAAATGGCATTATTCCTCATTTCTTTCCAGTCTGCAGGAGATACGTAGATAGACAAGGACATGCACATGCATGTGCAGAAGTATATATATATATTTATATGTGTGTGTGCATGTATGTATGTATACACCACAAGCAGTCTCATAGAATCATAGAATGGCTTGGGTTGGAAGAGACCTTAAAGATCACCTAGTTCTAATCTCACCATCATGGGCAGGGATGCCACCCACTAGAACAGGTTGCTCAGGGCCCCATCCAAATTGGTCTTGAGCATCCTGCCAGGGATGGGGCATCCACAGCTTCTCTGGGCAACCTGTCCCAGCACCTGTGAGTAAAGAATTTCTTCCTAGCACCTAATCTCTTGTCTTTTGGTTTAAAACCATTACCCCATTGTCTTGGGGTGACCTTTTGGACATCTTTCCTTGAGATTGGCCCAAACCGGGACACCCATGTTCTTTCAATATCTGTCCATGTAAAAAAGTTACTGTCCTTCTTTTTCATAAGCCCCCTTTAAGTACTGGAAGAATCCAACAAGGTCTCCCTAGACCATTCTCTTCTCCAGAATGAACAACCCCAACTGTCTCATCCTGACTTTTTAGAAGAGGTGCTCCAGTCCTCTGATCATCTTCATGCCCCTCCTCTGGTCCTGTTTGAACAGGTCCATGTCTTTCTTGTGCTGAGGACTCACTCCAGAGCTGGACACAGTCCTCCAGGTGGGGTCTCACGAGAGTGGAGTAGAGGGGCAGAATCATCTCTCTTGACCTCCTGGCTCCTTTGGTTCAGCCTAGAATGTGGTTGACTTTCTGGGCTGCAGGTGCATATTGACAGGTTGTGTCCAGTTTTTCCTCCACCAGAACCCCCAAGTTGTTCTCTGCAGGACTGCTTTCAATAAGTTCTCCCAGTCTGTACTCATCTCTGGGATTGCTCTCACCCTGATGCAGCACTTTTCACTTGGCCTTGTTGAACCTCATGTGGTTCTTGTGGGCCCACTTCTCAAGGTTTTCTAGGTCCCTCAGGATGGCATCCCTTCCTTCAGTCATGTGAACTGCGCAGCTCAGCTTCGTGTCACCTTGGTGACTCAATCTCACTATCCATGTAATTGATGAAGATATTGAAGAACACTGGTCCCAAGGCAGAGCCCTGGGGGACACCAGTCATCATGGACCTCCACCTGGACATCATAGAGCCATTGACCACAATTCTGTCTACCTCCAGAGAAAACCCACTCCTTCATTTCTCAACAGGCAGAGAGGGAAGATTTGTGTCCCAAGGTGAGCAGGAGCCATGTGTGAAAGAGGCATATTCAGTGTTGCAGTGCTAAGGGAAGTCGATCTTGTGCAGGGCCTGAGCAGCCCTGCTGGAGCTTTCAGTGCAATGCTAAGACATTATTGAGGAACAGCTTCTACCTTTTGGAAGCGAGAGCAGTGCTGCCTAGCAAGCCTCTCACATCCTGCATGCATTTCACTGAAATGTTTTTCCCATCTACCTTGCCCCAAGGGCACCTGCATCTTGCATCCTGCCAGGTACATGTTGCAGGGTCTGCTCCCCCAGCTGTTCAGCCTGATGAGGGATTCATAGAGGCTATGTCTAGTGTCTAAGGGACTGGAGTGGGAAGGAGGCTACAACACTGTGGAATGCACACCTTTGATTGGTGTCTTGTGTGGAAAGAAGCCAGTTCAGAGAGTAGAGGGCTGCCGTGTCCTCTCCTCCACCACCTGAACAGCCATGTCCATTCTATGACCCTGTTTGCATGCAGACTCCTGGCAAATGAGCCAGCTGGCCTCCTATTAAGCTACAGGAACTGCGGATTTGGAAATCGGTACCACTGTATAATAAACTAGATAAAAAACTAGTCAAGGTGTAGGACAGCTGTTAATTAAAGACATAAAGCATTCAGGTAGCTGTAGTTAGCTTATAGGCATGGTACTAGTGAAAAATACCACTTTGCAAATGCTTAATAAGTAGTAGTGTTTGAGATGTAAGGAATAGCCATACGAAGCCATTGAACAGCATTTAGAGCTTTCAGATCTGGAAATTTCCTCTAGTAATCTCAAGTAACTGAAAAAATGCTGCCACAGTTGGTGGAGAAAGACTTCTAGGATGCCAAGAACATCCTAAAATGTGTCAGTAGGTAAATGGATCAGTGAAGCCCATGCTCAAAAAAGCACATAATTCTCCACTGACTGTAGAAGTCATAAGTGATTAGTGTGGAGGAAGGTGTTTCCTTGGTGGTACCCAAAGCTAGGCAAATTAAACTTCCCCCTTAATATCTTGCCTAAGCCAGTCCACAGTAGAACAACCATACTCCACTGTAAAAGACAGGGCTGAACTGGATGGGGCACTCACAATACAAGATACATGCAGGAGAAACCTCAGCCATGTAAAAATCCTGTGGTCACTCTGTGCCTGGCACACCAGCCAAAAGTTGTAATACACAGTGGCATTCCCCTTGTGCAGTGGGAAATCAGAGACAGCCCTTTACCTACTTAACCTCCCCACCCGCAGAAATACTTTTCATTTCCAAGGCGTTTACTGGGGGAAATCCATAAGCATTGCTTCAGTCTATCAACTAACATACTCATACACAGGGACACTGCAGAAGAGGAAATGCAGGAAAACCTGTGTAATTAACTGCAGGAGTAAAAGCAGACAGATGCTATTTATAGAAACTGCAGTTTGAGAGGAAATGAAAGTTAATATCCTTACTGCAGCGCTGCCAACTCTTGCTATTTCATGGTGAGTCTCACAGTATTTGTTGCTGTTCTTAAAAGTGGATATCCTTGCATAATGGGATCTTGCAACAATCTCAGCTTGCTAAGGCAAAAAAAGGTGGTTGGAAAAAACTTGAATGTAGGAACCTCAGAAGCAGAAAATAAAGAGGAGAATATAAAAAGACTTAAGTTAATGTTTTTGGAAACACTGTGATTCTTAAAGCAATTCTATGATTTTTTTTTTAAATCCTGGTATTTTTTAACACCAAGCACTTGGAAGTGATTATATTCGTACAGGAGCTGCTGTGGGATTTCCTGTATTCATGGAGTCAAAACATGTTTCACATCTCTCTAAAAAGAAAATACTCTATCAGGATATTGTTCCTGAATGCCAAATTGGGTGTCTTTTCAAATTAAGAGATATTTAATGACTCATCATGCTTATATTTTGCTATATCTAAATTTCTTAAAAACTTTGCCCAAAAGAGCTAATTAAAGATGCTTGAATGAGTTTTTACAAGAATTTGTCTGAGGAGAGCTAGCTGTGCCTTCATTGGGGAATTAGCAAAGGGAAGCTGGGGCTCTTCTGCTATTTGGTTGTTAGGATTGCTTGAAGAGAAAGTTGTGCAAGCCAATGTTTTCTTGCTGGCTAGTCACTACGGTCAGATTTGCCTCTGGATTTTGTGACTCTGCACGGCAAAACAAGACTTCCATTCAGCTCAGATGCCGGGTATGCAGAGAAAAGAAGTGGCTGCAGGCTCTTACTCCTTCTGGGAAGGCGAGTGGTGCTTTCAGTCTACTGCAGGTCTAGGGCAGCACTGATTGATTGTCTCTTGCCTAGAGCTGACTCAGAATGGCCAGGCTTGGTACAAAATGGGGTAAATGGGCTGTAAACAACAAGATTTGAAAAGAGAAGGAAGAAAAAACCTCAACAGCAGGAGAGTGAAAGGGTGACTTTCCCGCCTTTGGGGAACTCATCTGTAAGTAGAACTGATTGGAAAAAAATCTGGTTCATTGAGCCTGACTGCTTTGTTGGAAATCTAGTAGCCTGGAGAGCTTTTGCTGAAATTAAGGCAGCATTTTCAGTGGTACCTGCTGGGTTTGTCAGGAGTCTTGTGATACTGCTTATGGGGGGGTTTGCCTAGTCTGCTTTTCCACTTGCCCCGGCGGCAAGGGATGTCCTAATGTATGGGATCCCTGACTCTGCAGCACTCATCCTGGTAGCTGGGGCCCTTCTAGCTGCTGCGGAAGCTTGCAGGCTTCTTAATATGTCTGCTAGTATCAACAGAGAAACTGGCAAATGCAGTGTTTTAGTAACTCGCATCTTGAAAAATATTTCAAGTAAAGCAGTGCTTTGGGACTAGTTCAGACTATCTACAAAATAATATAGCCCAAAGTAGAAAATTGCTTGTAATAGAGCTACACAAGCTTCTGACTAGTTCTGCTTTTAATACTTGTGTCCAAATTCATGGCTGAAAGCCAAGATCCAAACATACAGTTGTTTGCTGTGTACTTTAAGAACACTGTGATGTATATCAAAGTTGTTCTCTCTGTTTATATTATATTCCACTGACCATAAGAATAACTCATACTTTTGACCTACTAAAACTAGTGAATTTCAGTGGAGACTTGCTTTTAACAACAGTATCTAACCAGGTGTTTCTGCATTGCTAGAATAGATCTGATCTGACTTCTACTGAAGGGTTGAGAGACCAATTCCAACTGACAAATTCCCTATAATTTCCCAATAGATTAAAAACCTATAAAGATTCAGAGAGACTCATTATTTGGTTTTTGGTGATTTGTTTGGGTCTTTTTCCTGGTGTAATCCTCCATGTATAGTGATTGATCTTACTGTTCTATAGACCTCTCTGTCATGTAGCAAGCAGTAGCTAGTCAAGGCTGTATGGCAGTAGAGTGTGTGTAAGCATCAGTTACATCAGGGAATGTATGTCACAGAAACAGCTGAAAGGTGACTTCTAATTCAGCATTCACTAATGCAGTAAATATTAAGACTATAAAACTTGTGGCTAAGATGGTATATTAATATGGGAAGGGAGGCTTTTTATAATCAACTAGCTTTTGCTGTGTCTGGAAAAACAGAGAATTAGTGCTGGCTCTCTTCTGATCTGGAAGTAACTCTCAGTGGTGGAAAAAATTGATATTTCTTCCACTCTGTTGTCCAGAAGCTGAAACTTCCAACCAGCTCCCCAAAACAGTGCTTCCATGGTGCTGTGCTGGTTTATTGACTTGGGAAATTGCTGCTTCTGCTGTGTCAGCAGTGTTAGTGATCCATGTTTCTTTCTTTTCCCTACTTACTCTTCCCTGCTGGCCTTAATTTAAACAGGTTTTTACTGTCTGTGTTTTTATATTATCAGGTAACACTACTAATCCCTACATGATTGAGAGTGACCATAAATAAGGTATATATATAATACAGCACCCACCATATGTGCACAATATAAACGCACATACATGCGCCCATTGTATGTAAACAGTGTGTGGACACACACTGGGCCGATCTCTGCAGAGTGTGCAGAGATGGAGTAATCTGCTGTGTGTAGTGATGATATTGTAATCTGAGAGATTTCCATAGGCCATTGCTTGCCTCTAGTAATTTAGTTACATTCATTAAGCAACAGCTATCACTTCATACTGCAGCTCAAGCTCCTGTATGCCTTGCTTGCAAGAAAAGGAGTGGGCTTGAGATAACTGAAGTTTTTAATAAATAAAATGTGGGAAACCAGAAAGAATGCCAGTGAAAGGGTGGTGTATCAACAGTAGTTAGAAGGAATCTGAAGAGCAGCCAGCATAATAAATTTAAAGGGTGACGCTTTGACAACTGGAATGACAACACAACGTTTTGATCAAAATAAAGCAATTTTTATGTGTAATGAAGCACTAGCCCATGATTTTTTAAGACTTATGCATTCAACAACCACAGGCTAATAACAACAGGCTAAACAACCAGTTTACAGGCTAATATATCTTCATATTAAGAAAGGATATAGTTTATAATTCTCTTTCAACAAAACACCAGATAGCTAACACAGCAATGAAAAACAGACTGTTTTTTAAAAAACAAATACCCTGGTGAGTACTGTTTATTCTATTTATTCTTAATATGTTGATTTTTTATCCACTATTACTCACTCTCTGCTTGGTTACAACATGAAAACCTCTCTTCTCTTCTGCTCTGTGACCCTCCTTTCCTGCTCTGCTGACTCCTTTTTTCCTAATACAGACCTTGGCCAGCAGCATGACAAACTGTTGCAAGGTATGTGCATCAATCAGGGGAGTGCTGAAGTGTGATCTGCAGCCAGCATAGCTGTGCCAGCAGAACCCCCTCGTATGGATTAAGACATATCAGCAAAAGTGCTCTTTTACAGAATGACTTGGTTTTTTTTCCCTCAAAAGGGCTGCAGCAAGCTCTGTCAGCAGAAGTGGAGTTTTCTCAGTCTGATGTGCAACTGGAGTATGAACACTGTGCCCAAATGTAGCCTAACACCAAGCTACCTCGTACAGCACTCAGTATAAATTTGGCTTTCTGCACTTCAGAGGTTAATATCTCCTACACTCATACCATGGCCTTGCCTCTCTGCCTTCTTCCTCACTCACTCTCCTGCTTTGGCCTCTATCATTCCTCTCAAACTTATCCAAGTTTCTGAATTTCACCTCACCACCATTTATTCTGTGTATTCTGATCTTTATTGCCACATTCTCCATTCAATTTTTGGTACCTCCTGTCTGCCCTTAGAAAATGATTTTCCTATTTCCTAGACAGGAGCATTTTTGTATCAGACTGCTAATACAAGGCATATAAAAGTGAATCTTTTTGTTCCCTAAGCTCCCCTAATGTACAGAAGAAAAATGGCACATTTGGGTCTTTTTTTATTTGTCATCTAGAATTTGGAGTGTTGAAACTTATTTTCATGCAATCAGTTCTAAATTCCTGCTTTAGTATTTATATGAAAACTGATATTCTCAAATAAAAACACAATCTGAGTATCTGGGGGTTTAAGGATTATTTTTTTTTCATCACCTGTCATTTACAGAACAAACTAGTTCAAATCCTACAGCACTTATTTGTTCTCTGCCTAAAACCAGTGAAAACCACCTAATCCCTCTTCATCTTCCAAAGTTCTGGCTATGTCAGTGAGGGGAGAGGATGGCAAGAGGAAGAAAGCACCCAGACTCGAGCTGCAGTTCCACTGCTGGTGCCTATTTATACTGACATGATCAACAATTTAGACAATGCCACTGGAGCTGAAGAGTGGTACCTTTCCGGTTCAGTGGTAAGAAACCATTCACCACAGGGGAGCTGAGTTGGGATGGAAAAGATATCTCACCCTATCAGAAGGACAGAGGAGCTTCTGGTTCTGCTGTGCATTGAGAGTGAGCCTGAAGGGTTGCACTTGTGCTGGTATACTGAGGAATTAACATCTGAGTGAGGATCTAAGAACCCAGAAAGTAAAGTGTGCTTCTTAAAGGGGTTTCATCTATTGTCATGACACAGTGATCACCGACAGACAGGCCTGAAATCCTGCTTTTAGCAGGTATGCATGAAGCCTTGAGTGTTTGTTTTTTTTTTTCTTTTGTGAAACTGGGAACTTATATGAGAATATGTTATGTAAATATCAAGTGACTCAGTTTGACTGATGTAATCCTTGGTGCAGAACTCTGTCTTCCTTGACTCCTCCATGCTTAAAAATAAAGCAGAAATAAACCATGAGTGTATAATCACCTGGGATACTTCATTTTTAGCTCAGTTTTTGGTCCCCAGTATTGTTTCGGTTTGTGCCACCTACCAGTCTTTCAGGCAATGTCTGGACAATGGCTTGGAGCATAATGTGTACCAGTTTTTTGGAAGGGATTATGGAGGAGACAGTTTAGCACTTCAAAAGTGAATCATACTGTCCTAATAGCCTCCAGAGATTGGGCCCTGGCATTTTTTATTGATTATTATACAAGTAGTCTCTGAGGCTGAATTTTTGTCCTTTCACACTTCTGTTTAACCCATGAGTTTTATGCCTTCTGTTTATATTCCCTTCTTCACCTAACTAATTTTCTTTGTCTGCATGGTGAACAAAGAAACTAATTTTTCTTACCTGCAGACAACTTTCACCCGAATTCCCACGTTCGTGTAACACACAGCAGAATTAGGTAGTGCATTAACTCCTGGCAGGTACCTGCTTCTCAAAGAATAAAGAAAGCTCAGGGAGCACTTGCTGATCTTTTGTTGGACAAACCAGTCCTTGAGTATCTTTGCAGATAGAATATTCTTTGAAGCTCATTGACCATCACACAAAAAAAGCCACCGCTGCACTTCATTTTCACATCCTCAACAAATTGTGGCACAGCTGGGAAATCATCTCTCTGCTCCAGATGTTTCTCTCTACTTTCTTCCCACTATATAAAATTTTTTTTTCTACAGTAGTGGTTTTATACACCTCACAGAAAACTTTAGGTGGGATTTGTTGGTTGCCCTGCAAATTAAGGAGTCTAAAAGATCCCAGGAGAAGGTCAAAATAAAGCTTTGAGCTGGTATTTAATTAGCATTTATCAGCAAACAGGTTTTAAAGCAAATATTAGTACAGGCTTACTAATAAAGGGAAGTGTTTGTGTAATATCACTCCCACTCATTTTCACCTTGAGGTATTTTAGGAATTGATGACCTGGAAAAGTGAGCAAGCGGTAAGTACTGTACAGACTGTGGGCAGTAGGAAAAACTGTTTGTCTAAATTCAGTGTTGTGACAACTTTGTGATAGAGACATCAGGCCCTGGTGTCCTTGGAGTGTAGGTGGGTGAGTGAGTCACTTACTGCTGTCCTGACATGCCATAAGTAGGTGGCTGTTCTTCGTTGTCAGAGTATGGTCCTTCAATTTTTATTCAGTGAGAGACATCACCATTTAAAAATGGATTTATTTTGGCTCACACTTGAATACCTGGTGTCATTTTTCATTCTGAGCAAGGAGCTTCTTAAAAACAATATACTTTAGACCTTTGTACTGCCGTTTACCGGTTCCACAGTCTTGACCCACTTTGTCTGCTTTAAAACAGTGCAAGGTGTCTGAATGCAGATGATATGGTTGGAAGCAAAATTGCAGCCAAAAACTACCTTGGACAAATGCTGTGCTATAACTGTCTTTTATCACTGGTCATGCTTCCTATGACAGAAGCCATGCCCAGGAAAAGGTGTAGGAAAAATGAGTAAGCAGCACTATGGTTAATGTGCTTATCTTGTTCCAGACATCATTTCTTCAGAAGACTAGAAAAATGTGCAGATGGAAGAAACCTGGTATTGCTGCTATCTAAATGGGAGTTTAACACTGGGTTGGTTCCCTGAAATGATTGTAGTTAATTGGGAAAATCTGTCAGAATTATTAGCACATTATACGGAAAGAAACATGAGTTTCTAGCTGCCTCCAGTGAACTGCTGCAGAGCCTGTAGTCCTTTTGCTAAGGAGCAAATGACTAATTGATTTCCAGAGGTCCCGTCCAACCCCAAACATTCTGTGATTCTGTGAAATACTGCCCCCTTACAAACATGTGGCTGAGGGGGCTGTTTAAGGGCTGTTCTAGAACGGTTCATTAACTGAAGGTCTTCTGTTACCTTTATTAAAAATGAAATATTCATCCACACTAACAGATATTTTTTGCTACAAACCCAAATTCTTAATTTTGTGACAGGCTGGACCAAGCTGCTGAAAATTTAGGATGAAGTCCTAGAAATGTCTGAATCGTTAGCATCTAAACCAGCCAGTCACAGTATGACAGATTGAAGGACCCATAGTCAAGCTGAAAGGAACTTGTTCAAAACCGTCATTCCTCTTTCTGAGAGTCCTCCCTCCTGACTCTGCTGTTAGGAAGGTGAGTGCAGACCCCAAAAGCAGCACCCATTCTGCAGCCGTAGCAAGTTTCAGATTCGGTAACTGGTGATCTGGCTTTGGGGTAATTTTTCTTCCTCTTCTTGGGGAAGGAAGAACTCATATTTTACTTACTTTATCCTCCCTATTGTGTTCAATAGAGAACTTTCCTTGTATATGCCCAGCTGCAGACCCATTTCTGTATTTCAACCAGCACAGCCTGGGCTAGGAGCTGCTTGGCCTTGTTCCAAAGTGGAAGGGCCTTTCCTTGTTCCCTAGATATGCATCTCCACTGCGCTGGCATCCTGGTCCTCAAGGGCTGCAGGCGTGGCCACTACCTCTGAACACATTCAGCCTTCCCTGAGCAGTCTTTTTTCTCTTCCATTTCTTCCTCCCAGCTCCCTTGTTTTACTTACCATGTGCCACAGTCACTTCACTCACCCTCATCAGTTCAACCCTAGCCATGGGCAGTTTGCTTCTTGCTGAAGGCTGCAAGCATCTGGCCTCTTTTGTTTTCTCATGGTTCCTGTTTTTCTTGCACTCAAGAGTTCTCTTTGTTCCTCCTTTTCAGAAAAAAAAACCCCTGACAATTTGTACCTATACACCTATTCTTCCTAATGCAGTTAGCTCAGCTTACAGCCTTAAAAACCATAGTTAAATGGTTCTGTCTTTGAAAGATATGGGCAAAAATTGAGTTTGGTACAAGTAGTCAAAACACCATTAATGCTAATAGATTTATACCATGGAAAAATTAGTCTAAATTGTCTGTTTCCCATTTAAAATAACCATCCAGAATAGATGTGCACTCTGTCCAGCTACACAGCTCATTCATCCTCATTGCCTCTGTCTCATGTGGCAGAATGTTCTTTTTAAAGATTTCAGTAATAAAAAATGTTTCCATTTCTAGTAATATTCCATTGTTTGCAAGTTTGGACAATTCAGCATACTTTTGGTAGGCTTCTAAGGATTAGTTCCTGCATTCTGCATGCTTATTTTAGTACAAAAAGACTGCTTATGCATATTTCTTAAGTTGTAGTTGAATTTGCTGCTAGATATAAATCCCTACAAATACACATTATTTTGAAAATGAGTAATGTAGAGAATAGTATGTATAGTGAATATTCAAAATTTTGCTCTATTTTTTTGTCAAAAACTAAGAATGAACATAAATGGCATTTGGAATAGAATTAGCAAATGACATTAGACTTAGAATTGAAAGTACAGCTTTCTTACCTTTCTAGGATACAATGTGGCAAATCTGATAATAAAATTGCCTCATATTCTTCTTTTTAAACATTTCCTTCACTTGAAAAAAATACATGTGATTTTAAAAAATCAGTTTAGTGACCAGGTAAATTACATGCATGCAGAATTGAAAAAGAGAAATCCATGTTCAATTTATTGTCTGCCCCAGATTCGAGATCAAGATTTGCAAGCAACCTGCCTATCTCAAGGATAGCAGGATATTGCATGGCCTTCACCAAAAAAGGGAGTATTCTGGATCATAGTTGAATAATTCTGGTCAAGGAAGTTTCCAAGAAGTGTGCTTTTAACCTGTGCCTGCTCTCTAGGTGAAATGGGTACTCTGCCTTTCACGTTCTGAACCTAATCCTACCCACATACCATAGGGGACAAGGTTTTGCAGAACAATTGTAGAACAAGTTATTAGACTATTTTTCCTTGTTTTCATTATGGATCTCTCTGAGGATGGATGTCCTTGCTCTGTCACTAGTGACAGGGTCTACCAGGGCTGGGTCATCTTCCTGTCCCAGAAATTCTTGACTTCATCTGGTTTCCTAATCAGCTCCTTAGGTGTTACCTGGCATGGGGACCACCTCTCACTGTGGACAAGTATAACAGCATATTGCACAAAGAGTCCTTAATCTTCTTCAGTACCATCAATTTGTATTTCAGTACCACCAGCCTGAGAGTTTAAGACAAAAACACGGTTACTGCTGGAGCCCGTGGGCACTCATGTTCATACATGGCACTCATCTGTGATATTTGTTCTGCTCCTTCCTTCTCCAGCCTCTTGTCTCTGTTCCTTTGCTGTAGGTCCTCTGACCCAAAGCTGAGATGGCTGAGCAGTGCATGTGAGCTTCAGCAGAAGCCTGGTCATGTAACTCAGCTCCCACCCAGCAGCCACCTTTATCTTGATATATCAGGAAAGACCTTGGTGCTTTCTTCTGCTAACCAGCCTCAGCAGAGAGGTGGTGACAACCACTGGGGACAAGATGGGGTGGGAACACCCAAGGGAGCTACATCTGTCTGCTACTTAAAATCTATGAAGTAGCTTTCATCAGTGTTTGTACTGCATCTAGTGTGGAGGCAGCACGTGGAGCAGCAGAGCTTCACAGCTTCAGACAGCTACAACAGCAAACTCACTTCTGGCCCATGCAAACCAGTGGTTTGTCATCTGTAAACTTAAAAAGAAAAGACAAGAGAGAACAGAGCCAGCTGAGAACCCAGGAGAAGGCCAGAGAGAATCACAACTCACACAGTTCTCCAGAGAAACCACCACAGATACTTCAGGCAAAATCATTCTGCTTTTTCTCCCATTTTACACCTCTTGGGTGCACATGGACCACTGGCTTCAAAATAGTACTAGTAGTTCTACTAGTAGTACATTACTGATAGTAATGGACATGGTAATTCAGTGAACAGCAGTGGGAGAACAGAGGAACATACAGCAGCAGTGGTCCAAAGATAGGGAAAAAAAACCCATTCAGAAAGCGACATTTGAATAGAAATGCTACCAAGAGACATGTGTATGAACCTAATCCATTGACAAGAGTGGACAAAACTAACTATTCCCGTGATACATCACTCAGGATCTGCTTTGATAATGCAGGAATATAGCTGGCTTTGTGCAAGATGTTGGCTGCAATGTGGAAGCATAAAAAGGAGAATAAAGCATTTAAAATTCAAAGCTGTCCATGGAAGAGGCAGTGTAGCATGGATGGCCTCATTTGGAGCAGATTCCCATTAATGAGGTTTGGGACGAAAAGCTGTCAGACTTGTGTCAATATGAATTCCTTTAAATTGGTATAAATGACAAGATATTGACCACATCAGTTTTAAGATAGGTCTGACAGGACATTATTAGAATTCCCACTTCATTCAAATATTTTATGTCCACATTCAAGACACTAGAAGGAAAAAGTGCCATTCAAGGAACAAACCATTGCTTTTGGGAAGACCTCAAGTTCTCATGGTCTCTCAGGGGATGACTAGGGTGAAGAAATCAGTATTTGTCTTTTTTTCTACCATGCCTGTAATTTCTCCCGCCTGCACCTCCACTTCTGTCAGACACCTCTAGCAAAGTGAGTGGATGCTGACATATGCTATTTTGTTATCATTAAAGTCCATATGGCTTTGCCAGCTTGGCAGTAGTCTGCAAGTTAGAACAAGAAATTGACCAGAGTGCCTTGATATTTACAGCACAGGAACTATTTTCCTTTAATTACAAAATTGCTGTGGCTACATTAAATGCCAGATGCTTCTTTCTACCTTCCAGTTTCAGTTCAGGTAATACCTTGACTAGCACATCTTGACTGAAGCCCCCTTTTCTCTATGCCCTTTCTTTTTCCAGCTTAAGTATTTCCTTGTGCTGGTCACCTCCTTACAGTCCAGGCCAATGCAAAACAAATAAACAGGAATGGAGGGACGGAGGGCTTCAGTATAAGGAGCATTAGTTATATCCAAAGGATGTTTTGCATGGAAAAATTCCCTACCCTTCTCTTCATAGCGATCATCTGCTGGGAGGCAGGCACTCGCTTTGGTACATTCACAGTCGCATCAAACGAGTTTTTTAAACTTTGGAGCATAGTCATAGCGAACACGTGTAATGAGATAAAAAGCAGGAGGAGAGGTCAGCTGCTGTGTTCTTCTTGCTCTTCCGTGCTTCTTGGCTGGTGGATGTTAAGGATTGTAAACATAGACTACATGGGTAATTTCTTGAAAACAAACAAACAAACCCCAAAACTACCCCTAGAGCAACCCAACAACAAAAAAAGCCACAAAAAAAGTATCTACTCTAAGTCAGTGCAAGCTAATTATGGAAACTCTATGCCAAGCTGTCATAAGCCCATGCATGTCATAACTATGCAGACTGAGCACGGCTTTGGGGAGAAGGACCTGTGGTGAGTGTTTCTGTCCTGCAGCTATCTCCCTGGCTCACAGGCCATAGCTGTGTGCTATTGTGATTGAAGACATGAATAAATATCTCTTTCCTCCCCAGTTTTTACATTATGTGAATCTCAGTGGCAACCTAGAGCTAACCTCATGGGCCCCTGGGGAGGTCAGGCTGACAAGGTCAGATAGTGATGAGAATTCATGTTTGCTGTAATTGTGATTTATTCCTTGTGTAAAATTTACTCATCTCAGTAAAGATGCACAGCTATTGTTGAACCTACATAAACTGTTTCGTACTCATCAATAAAATGGTTTGGGGGGCATGTGGTGAATGTAGCTTCTCTGGAACTAGTTCAGTATTTAATTCCTGCTAATGTACACTATGAGATTATGTCTAATTCAATTTGCAAAAATATGAAGTGCTCTTTAAGGGGAACTCATATATGGTTAGATGAATGTGTAACCCAGATGCCTCTGTAATTCCTTTCAATGTCATTAATTTGATATGCTGAATTGTTATTTACAGACTCTAGTTCCATATAAAAGAGAATCAGCCTCAGAGAAGTAACCATGGTAAGTGCTTTTAAGAGTTGGTAATTCTTTTTTCTTTGCAGTAGCACTGAGGGATGCTGATGTCTCTTCATATCTTGTCTTCAGCCTTGTAACTTCACCAGTATCATTACACAGAAATATCACACACTGACAAATAATAAAAACAACAAAATCGAGAATACCCAGAGAAATTAATGAGATTGGTTTTATTCACTTAGTTATCACAGTAGTTCAATGAGTGCCAGAATCAGTAATAGTGAAATCAACAGAATTTAGGTCTCAATGTATCACAAGTGTAACACTAAAGTAGTGTACTGGTATCACAGCTTGGCCTCTGAAAGTCCTTTTTTTATTATTTTGTATAACTTGATGCATATGTGGTCATCCAAGTCGCTGCAAGATCAAGCAGACTACAAAACCCAGCTGAACCTTTTCTGTAGCCAGTCAATTTGATATAGGGAACATTTTTACATTCCCAAGCTGCAGAACTAACCTCAGTTTTGAAAACTTTCTCTGTATTTTGCTTTCTGTATTTTACTTCCCTGAAGGCAATATAGCTTGAACCCTCCCAGACTGACTGGATCCCATTCAGCCGGATTAATCTTAAATCTGACTATTATTAATGAACTTGAACTTGGAGAGTGGTTTAGCCACAAAATGGGCTCACGCAGCAGCAAACTCACCCTCATGTACAGCAAACAAGCCAAATGAACAGCGAAAATATGCTGAGGGTATAACTGGGTCAATTATAAATACTGATGTATTAAAATTAAGAAATGCTCCTCGGAAATTCTAGGACAATTTCTCCTCTTGCATCCAGTGGTGTGTACTATCACTGGAAGAGGTTGTGTTAAAATGCATTTGTCAAACAAAACAGTTGGTCCTAAGGAAATGACACCCACCCAAGATGCATTGCCGGGAATTTTTACTTTGGACTAGTTCTAGCTTTGTCCCACGGTCTGGGTGCCCATTAGAGGCCATAGTGGTATGACAGGAAAGGCATGGTTGGTGGGTATAGCCAGGAGATCAGCACCAAAAGCATGCTTTGGATCTGAACTGCCAGTGTAGATGCACTCCTGAGGCCCAGTGAGCCAGGAGCTGCCCAGAAATTAACTCTTTGCATGGGAAGCTCAGCTGTGGCACTGGAGTTTCCCAGGAATTAAGAGCAGGGACAGATCGGTTGGTTTGAAGTCAAAAGGTAAATAACAGGCATGAAAAGCAGCCAAAGAATGTGCAAGAGAATAGAAGATAGTAAGAAAACAAGTCTTAGGTAACGTACTCAGAAATAATGAAAAATGTATGGGGAAAAGCTAAAGGCAAAGGAAATTCTTTCCTTAACATTTAATTATGTTATTGTCCTCAGAAAGGCATGCTCATTTAGAAAAATCCTGTAAAAAAATCCAAACCGTTAAATGGGAAAGGCTCCACCTACCCATAAAAAACATACAGCACTTTTTCTTTACATAGGATATCTGAGTGCAGAACTTGTGAACATAGATTCTGTTGAACATTTCTTGTCTGGTTTGCCCCTCATTAAGTGGTAAGCGCTGGGGAAAGAAATGAGCCTTATCTGGTTTGCTACCCGCCTAACCGTTATCAGCTGGCATCAGGTAAAGAAATGAGCCTGAAAGAGTGAAGGATAGATGCAGATGCTGGAATTCAGCGAGGTCAGAGAAGTCACACAGATGGATGAAAGGAGTGAGAAATTTTCTTAACGCTTGTTTCAAATGAGCAGCTCTAGCAGCAGGAGAAGCAGCAAAGTGTGCTTCGCCAGAGGACTTGTGTCTTATGGCTGGATTCTCAGGTGTTTAATGAAGTAGGAGCAGTGATATGCAGCTTTTTCTCTCAGGTGGGCTATTCATAATATTTATCAGGTGCAATTTCCTGTGATTGATGGGTTGAGCTAATGCCAGAGGCCTCTCCTTGGCTATTGTATTTTTAACAATCTCTCCCTTTACTTGTTAGGCTACTCCCATAAAAACTGGTTGGGCCTTAGTATCACTGTGGATTCGATCTTCATATCAAATTTGATTGAAATAACTAAATGGTTTTAGAATTAGTTTGTTGGAGTGGGATGTAGTGGAGGTAAGGAGCAAGGGGATGAACAGGACCAAACAGTCTGATACAAAAAGATTGCAGAATTTTTTTCCTTTAGAAACCAGGCTGAAAAAATACAGATAGGAACAAGCTCTGAAAGAACATTATTTCTAGATTTTTGGCATTTTTAATTTTATTTCAGTTACTAGAGACTGAATGAAAAATTAAGAGTACCACCCAAAAAATGTGCAGCTGCTACATGTTACTATTTGAGTGTTTTGCATTAATTTTTTTTTCTGGAGTTTGATAAAGGAGGTGAATTTAACTGCCTCCCCCTTTGCATTCCTCATAGAAATGTGAAAGTGCATCTTTAAATGATATGTTTTGAACAAGAGGAGGCTGCTGCCATGGCACTGGGAACTGAAGAAGAAAATACCTGCTTGACTGAGCTGCCCTTTTCATGCAGAGTAGTGTGAGACAAACTCACTGAATCAAAGCCTGAGCTCCAGATGCCTTGTATAGTTGGAGATGGCTTCCTGCCAATGAGTTTCCAAAGCAAACAAGGAAGAGCAAATTTGCGTAGCATGAAGTGCAGCCACACAGGGAGGCAGTGAACAGGGTGGTTCCCTTCGGCATGGAAAGGAATGTTAAGTGCTTTAATACAATATTGTTTTAGTCAGAATAGAGCCTGAAAGAAAAAAATATAATTTTCAACTCTTATCTTAAACTACTCTGAGCTTAACCAAGTTAGTCAATGACATTTTGGCTGGGGCTGATGTAATACAGTGTTTGTGGCTTGCTTTAAGGCATGTCTCCATGACTTAGAGTGGTTTCTGATATCATAGAATCAGAGAATCATAGAACGGTTTGGGTTAAAGGGGACCTTAAAGATCATCTTGTTCCATCTCCCTACCATGGGCAGGGACACCTTCCACTAGATCAGGCTGCTCAGAGCCCCATCCAACCTGGCCTTGAACACTTCCTGGGAAGGGGCATCCACAACTTCTCTGGGCAACCTGTTCTAGTGCCTCACCACCTTCACAGTAAAGAATGTTTTCCTCATATCTGATCTAAACCTACTCTCAGTTTAAAAATATTCCCCCTTGTCCTCTCACTATGCACTCTCGTAAATAGGCTTTCATCAGTAACCAAGCTAGCACTGAAGTATATTGGATGTAAACTCTAGATCAAACTAGCTGGGGCCAAAAAGATTCAAATACCTTTGGCAATAAACCTTAATTGGCAAGATCTGCAGATCCATGCAGTTGGCTATATCAGCTGGTATGATGACTTCTAATCTCCAGCTAAGTGTACAGAGACTGCATGTAGGAAAACCCTGGATATATCCATTGGTGTGAGATGCTTTCCATGTCTAGTATAGTGAAGGAATAATAGTATTGAAAATAAGCATGATCTAAGAGAAGATTTTTGTGTTGTTCTGCCTGCTTGCCACGTGTACTTATCAACTTCAGGAGTGGCCTTTTAGGAATGCTGGAAACAGTTCCCGCCTTGTTGCCTTCTTTGATGATACTGTTGGACTCAATGTCTTAAAGGTCTTTTCCAATGTAACAATTCTATGATTCTATGATATGAGAGCTGTCTGACCTCTTCGTCTGTCTGCCACAGAAGCACCTGGCTCTGGTTCACAGTTTAGAAAACTCAGTTCTTGTTATTTGTGAATTTACTGCTGAGGAGTCTGTTGAAAAAGAAAAATAAATGAATATATCAGCTCTACAGCAGCCCATCTGGGAATTTTATAATGGTATTGCATCTTCACAGGAATAACTGTGGAGGATTGCAGATTGAAAACAATGGCTTCAGTTTGTTACAGCTGAGGTCTGGGTAGCAGGAGACTTAGTACAGGATAACAATTTGATATCTGAGACTGTGATTCATTCAGAGACCATAGCTCCCTTCTGTACCCTCCTCCGCCTGGTTATCCACTGAGCTAAGAAAAATAAACCACAGAAACTTAATGAGAAACAAATGTTGTTGCTGACTTGATCTGCAGTGGGAAGCCAAACTGTAGAAATTACTTCGTTACTGTGTCAGTCACTTTGCTTTTTAAAAGTAGTTAAATAATTCTGAGTCCTCTGTGAGTCATGAACTTTGGGAACCTCATCATAGGACTGACCTGTGTCCTACATGCAGGCCTGGTCAAGACAACATGAAATTGAAGGCAGCAGCATAGTCTGTGGGATCAGAGTGAGATGCTTCCAGTGGCAGACATGAGCATCTTTGAGTAAGTAGTGGAAAGGATGTTTGCTACTTATGGTACATAACAGCACTGCTCCTGCAAACCGGGTATGTGAGTCTCTCTGGTAATTGTTTACTGTGACTGCTTGGGAAAAGGGGAATCCAGAAAAGTGCCAAAGCAGTGTGGTCTGTCTCCCTGTGTTGGATAGAGGTGCTCCCTACAGAAGTGTGCCGGAATCATTGGCATTGAAACAACTACCACATGAAATAAGGTGCCTCAAAGTTGGGCAATAAGGTCCACCTTCTCTGGGATTTTTGCAGCTCTCTGAATCCCTAAAAGGATTCAAGTGTCAGTGTCTGGGTAGAAGATCAAATGCCGTTCCAGAGGGACCTGAAGGGGGATTACTGAGCTGCCCAGCATGGCGCTAAAGAAAAGGGTTGGAACGGTTTAAATTGTATTGGGCCCCAGCTTTCAGTTCATTCTCTTTGTATTATCTTAAAAAGTACCAAAACAGCAAACACACACCAAATTAATGTTTTAATTTTTTTTCTTTTGTTTTGGTAAGATAATCATATTCACGGTAAAAACAATGCCCACTAGTTTCTGGAGCATACATGTATTACCAGAACTTACATATCTAAGTCTTTAGTTCTATTTGAGAAAACAATAATTTTGGAAACAAAAGGCTGGTACATCAATTTGCCATTCTGCTCACGTGAGCATTGTTTATTACTTTTTAAAAATCAAATACTAACACACCATTATCTTTAAACTACAGATTTCTCTTATATTTTTATTCCCACTCCTCTCCTAATGCTGCATAGTACATAAAGTTTTAACTTGAGCACATTGGTGCCACCTGATCCCAAAGTGTCTGTATGGTTTTTTTTTTTCTACTGTTCTGTCTGCTAAGTGATTGCTTTTTTATGGTGCAGCATTTTAGAGTTGGTTGGGTTACAATTCAGGGTGAATCCATTTTAGACGGTGTATATATATATATATATATATTTGTATAAATATATATTTTTTGTATGTGTGTGTACATGCATGCACAACTGTATTTAAAACAGTGTTGTTTCCAAGAGTGGAAAACCCCCTTGAACACTGCAAGTTTGGATTCAGTGTACTTCTTGGAATACAATGATGTGAAGATGCAGGGACCTGTTACAGTAAAAAACCCCAGCCACATTACATTTTAGGATGCCTAAAATGAGCATAGTATGTTAAAGTATATTTTGGAATAATTTGTTACTTAAACAGCCCTGATGGTTCAGTGTGAATTGGGGTTTTAATAGCAGCTCCCAGCTGAAATGAATGGTGTTTGCTTGACTGAGCATCTTTGTCAACTTTGAAAATTTTAAATCTGGTTGTATCCCTCATGGCCTTTTGGGTTCTCCAAGGAACAAACCCAACTGTCCTTGCAAGGCATCCCTGCTCAGGGGAAGGCAGACAGGTGATGGCACCTGGTGATCAAAGATGCCAAAGTCATCAGGGAGCTCTACAGATACCACTTTGGGAGCTCATTCACAGATACAGCCTGGAGCAGATTGCAAGCCAGAGCCATCTGTGTAATCTCAGGGATGTAAGCAAAGCTGAAGCCAACTAAATGAGAACATCAAGCTTTTCTAATACATCACAGGCTTAACCACAATATGGAACTTTGTGCAAGTCTGTCTTTGCCAGATTGTCAACCTCAAGTGACAGCTGTCCAAGCAAAGGCTTGCAGCACTGTCTGGCGTGCTGCAAAGAATCCCATACTTCTTCATCCACCTTCATCAGCCAACAAAGAGGCAGAACTCCAAAACCCAGCTTTCTTTAAAAATGTAAAATAAAATCCCAGCAGATCCAGAACCTCAGTGTCTGGGCACAGAGTAACAGCAGGCAGAATGAGGGGGGAGAAAGAAAACAATGGAACTGATGCTGTGGTTCTCCCGAACTCCATGGTCATTTACTGCAGGTAGCAGTCCTCACTTGTCTGTCACTCTTCATTCAGCAGCTGCAGACTGCATTTGACTGAAGCCTTCCCAACAGTTCTTGTTCAGTGCTGCAGTGGCATTGCCCCTGAGAGGAGATGGTTCTGGATGAGCTATCTCAGAAGAAGCACTGAGACCCTTGCCTTGCTCTTCTCTGTGTACTGCCTTAGATAGGGCACAGAAAACCTAAACTAAGCAGTCTTTCCCAGAATTGGTAAGACACTTTCTAGAGGGATCACCAGAATGATCTCTCTCCCAGAACAGAGCTAGCACATTAACATCTCTGTCTTGGAGAAGGCTGTTCACAAGTATGTAAGAAATAGTTTTGCTAAAAATGATGAGCATCTGTGTTTCACTGACAGAAGGTACTGAGCAGAGAGAATCTTGCACGTGACCTATGTGTTGTTTGCTGGCTGATAAAGCCAAGGACAGGACCCAGACAACTCCCTTCAAGACCCAAAGCCAAGGACAGGACCAAGATATTTCCTTTCAAGACCCAAACCTGTGCTTCACCCTCTGAAGACCCCACTGTCTCTCATGAAGCTATGGTCAACTCTGGGCAGTGAGGAACTGGTTATCCTGGGAAACACATGCATTTTTCAGTGCTTTGTGTTCCTAAAAAAATAGCTCATGGTCTCCACAGTTCTGTAGTGTAAGTGCTGTAGGTGATACTACAGGTATTTTCACTCCATGATTTTCTGTGTTTCTCCAGCCTCTTCTTTGGATTCTGGGTGGTGAAGTTGCTGAGAGAAGGAATGTTACACATCCCAGAAATGTATAAAAAATCAGTTCAAGCCTGTAGTGTGAGCATCTGGGGTAGGCAGAAATGTGAAGGCATGCCTGACAGCAAGTGTACATGCTGTATAGTGCCACATGGAGAAGAGCAGCCAAGATTACCCCAAGTGATGTCCCTCTGACATCGCACAGCACCACGCACAAACCTTACTCACTTCACGCTGGCTGTGTTGTGCTGCAGGGTGTCTGTGCCGAACTTCACCATGCAACATAAGTGTGCACAGAGCTACCAGCAGTCCCTGGCATGCCTGCAGCACCATCCACATCCACGCTTACCTGCAGATAAGTATCATCAATTCATCTTAGCCAAATTGTGTCTGGCTCTGGGAGTGCAGGCCTAAGTCCAGGCACTGCTTACACTCGGCTCTGTGGTGAGGACAAAGGCAGCCCTTGGAGCATGTCTAGTCTTTTTCAGGAAGAGAGGAAATTCACACTGCAATTCACTGGGAAAAAACATCTGTGCTGGTGCAGGAAAGTAGGATGCAACCCCTTGAGTCTTAATAGTTCCTTGGGAAATGAAGTGCCAGTGATGTTGTCATAGACAGAACAGGAAGGCTGTATTTTGCCCAGTCACTTGGGGTTATTTCTGCACTCAACCTCACTTTCAAATCATTGTTATTTCCAGAGCTCTGGGGTCCCCTAATCTTTACTACAGTTTGGTTGCAAGGCATTAAATCCTTTCTTCCTTCAAATGTTTATGAGCTGCAACTTTTTATGAATAAGTAGCTCCTTCACAGAAGGGTTTCAATGGAGAAGATGTTTTACACTCTTACTTTGATCAGCACATGGCACGTCAGGATGGCTGATTAAAAGCCTCAATGTTTCTTCAGGTTGCTCTCTGAGAAAACTTGGTGCTGAGAAAATCAGACCATATTTCTTCTTTGTTTACAGTGATGGCACTGACTTTTCATGGAGGAGCAGTTAATTTGAAGAGAACTTTGCTTTTATGGGACAATAGGTCAGGATGTCATACAACAGTCTTCCTCTGCAGCCCCAGGACAACAACTGGATAGGAGGAGATATCTCTGCGTGACAGCCTTCCAGCTCCCAAATGGTTAGATGGTGAAGTGTAAATCCTTTCCAGCCTTTGAGAGATTTGAAGACAAATTTCAGGCTTTTCCTTCTGCCCATACTGAATGAAAATATCTGGACAACCAGCAGTGTCCTTCTGAAGAAGGAGCTGCAGAAGTAGTTGGGCACCATGGTTAGGATGGCTCAGGGTGGCTTTGAATGTCCTGCACCCTGAGCTGATCTGTGCGCCCTGCTGGCAATCAGCAGAACACTGAGACGAGAGTTTCCCGCTCCACTGGGGAAGTGCCCGAGACACTTGCTGGCATGTGCAGCCATGAGGTGATGCCAGGGTGGCTGGCCTGTTCAGCGTCCTGCAACTGAAATGCTGGCAGCAGCCACAGCCTTCCCTCCCAGTGCTCAGCCTGGCCTCTTTCTGTTTACACCTGGTTTGGACTGATAGCATTTCTCAAAGACAGAGAAGTCCCTTGGGTGTGCCAGTCCACTCCTCAGGCTGTTGGGGTCTAACCATTGGGGTTGCATAGGAGCAGCTTGGAGGGGCCTAACAGCCAGTTGACCAGCAGGCAGAGGGAGCTTGTTCTTTGCTAAGGGAATGTTTTGAGGCTGAGCTGCAGCTGAACTGTCCTCCAGCACATGTAGAGTTGACAGAATGTTTCCAGGCCCATGTCCCAGTGAGCAGGGTGGAGATGATCACCTCTGACGGGTGACCTCCACCTGTTTTTCAGGGGACTGGGGGCATGAGGAGACCACAGCAGCATAGCTGCATTGGCTTCTTTGAAGTGGGTCTTGAAGTGGGGTACAGACAATGTGATATTTGCAATCTGCATGGATACAAAGGAGAGTACTGCTGCATGCTGTTTTAATGTCTACCCTTCCTGCTCACTCTGTTCTTTTACCAAGCTCTGAAAAGGATGGTTGGACCTGTCCCACAATCTCATACATCAGGGACAGTGGAAGGGAACCTCACCCAGCATAACAACAGAGATGCCCCTGGCTTTGTGTCCACAGTCAAACCCTAGACCTCCTAAAACAAGACTTCTTCTAAATCAGTGGGGAGAGATAAACACATTTGGGAGTAGGGAATCTTCTTACCAGTCTTAGATGCTGATTGCAAAGGAATCCTTCTCCAACTATGCCTTGTCTCTCCCTGTTGGCTGCGGATGGATGCCAGCTGACTGTTTTAGAGAAGGCAGGAACTTCTGAAAGGATAAATTTAGATGAAGCCAATTCCCTCCTGAGAGCATAAGCTTGCATAGCTGTTGTCTGGTCCTTATGTTTTAGCAATGTCCTATTCCTCTCTCTGAAGGCTACGGAGCACATACTCCTCCTCTTTTTCAGTGATTGCTCAAAGACCTTCCTCAGTCTGGGCGACTGCTTGAAAAATCATCCAGCTGAGGGCAAGAAAGGGAAGTGCAAGGCTGACTGAAAGGAGAGGGAAGGAGCTGTAACTCCTTCAGTTAAGAAGAGTAGCACAGGAAAGTAGAACAAGAGTCATTGTCCACAGAAATATTTATTTATTCTAAGTCACTATGCAAACACAAGACACAGCTGTTGGCTTTAATTGTGGAGACTGTGATTGGTAGCAGTCTCCATCTGTAACCCATGAAGGGATTATTTTATGACTTTTTACAGTCTTGTTAAGGATTTTTAAACTTTATTCTGGGGAAACTGTTCAAAAGGCAGGCTTTAGTCATATACACTTTTTACATTTTAAACTGAACAGAATCAGTGCAAATATCCTACTAAGAAAAGATTCGAGT
This sequence comes from Aleadryas rufinucha, assembly GCA_013397815.1. NCBI lineage: Eukaryota > Metazoa > Chordata > Aves > Passeriformes > Aleadryas > Aleadryas rufinucha. The sequence continues at coordinate 842,815 of VZTH01018474.1, read as the reverse complement.
CCCCAAACTATTGATACACAACTGGAAATGAAATTAGTAGTAAGTATGAGGTAGACTTTATCTGTGTCTAAAGACTGCATTTGCAGTAAATAACAGATTGTATAAAATTATTTACAGGTCTGATGCCTTAGGTTTTAGCTTTTATATTTTTCATGTTCCATGAAAAATATAAAAGTCCATGAACAGTTTCAGTAGAAATGAAACAAAACTCCAATAAAATAATCACATGGTAGAGTGATTCAGTGTGAGCTGCTTATTGTGAAGTTTTTTAGTTAGGATTTTAGGGCCTGAGCATTTGCAATACTCAACTCCATTAAAGCTTCTGCTTTTAATATTTTTTTTTTTAAGCAACAAAGGAATTGTTCTGGCCTACCAGGCAACTGATATGGATTGTTTATATATAGCCACTGATGTTTTATTTAAAAGCACATGTGAAAAGCCTCTGTGTATTGAAATAAAAGTTGACGAGGAACTAGAAGGTGCCTGCATAAGGGAGAGCTCGGCCAAGCAGAGGGTTGCTTTTTGGGGAGGTCAGACCTAGGAGCATTTCTCAGAGATGCTCTTGTTCTTTTTTACACTGGGCTGGTGCAGCCTCACTGCTTAACTGATGCCTTTAGCTCTCTTGGCAGACCTCAGTTTGCCTGTGCCTTTGCTTTTCTGTGGCGCACCTTAGTGCATGGAAACAGCCTGAGACCTCTGCTTGTCATGAGTGGGGAGCAGAGAGTGCTCAGGAGTGAATGTGGCTGAGCAGTGGCTGAGCAGTTTCTCACATGGATGTAGCAGCAGATCTTTTAAGTAGCACCCCCAACCCTCCCTGCCTCTCACTGCTGTACCTCTGCAGGAGCAAGGAACTGTCCTGCCTTTCTGCCCCACCACTTTCCCCACTTCACTGATTTTTTTGAGATTTCCAGATAAAGCCTCTCTTTCCTTATAAAACCTCTTTGCCTAAATTAAGAGCAGTGCTGCAATAAAAAGGCAAGAAATAAAGACTCTTATAGAGAAACTGGGACCCAATGCAGAGTACAGCAGAGAAGCAAATTTTCCACCAAGTGTTTTCTTGGTACTGGCCAAGCTCTTGCAAACCCTGACAAAATAAGCACATGCCAGCCAGCTTATGGTTTGGTTTGTGAACAGAGTATGGCTTTGATTCTGCACATGTTCATGTATGTGAGCAACTCCTTGCATCTGTGGAGGGCTGCTGAAAACGCCTGCAATTGTAAACTGCCTTTAATGTGTAGGAACTGGACCTTTTTATGGCCAGATTGCCTTTGTTATCTGCTGGGAAAATCTTCCTACATTAGTTTCTCCCTGTTCTCTCAGGAAAGGCTGCATAACTGCTCAAGCAATCTCTGCTGGCTTTCCGGCAGCTCTCCTTCCCTCTGCTTTCGTGTGCTAATGTGCTATGGGGGATCATGACAGGGGCCAAGGAGTAAAGTTGCTCTTCATCACATTTCACGTCTGAATTAAAATGACCCTGCAAATCCTCACATGACACAGGTACCAGCCCTCTGTGGCAGGGGGAGTGTGGAGAGCTCTCCCCTCTCTCTGGACAAGCGGCCGTATGCTTCTTGCCTCAACAAACACACTCCAGACCAAAGCCTGTCTCTCACCATCACTGAACCTCTCTATCCCTGCCATCCTCAGCTGTGCTTGCAGCATAGATTCACTTGCCTTACCCAGAGGTCCGTGGACATACAAATGCAGCTTTTCTACAGACAGGGCAGGTGCCCACAGCATGGCAAAGGTGATGGGAATGGGGAGAGATGTACTCAGTGTAGTGTTGGCAAGAGTTTATTGGTAAGACTGGTGTCACGTACATGCAAACCAGAAAGTCTGCAACCAGGGTAGAGCTGGGCTCCACTATGGTTTTTACATGAGCAAACACAGACATTGCACGTACCTCGCAAGGCTCGTGGTGATAGAAAATGCCTTTGAGGTGTGATTTGGCAGTCCATAGAGTCTGACAACTCATAACCTCAAGTACCTGTTGCCTGTAAAATGTGGTGACTGGGCACAAGGGACACTGCTCAGACCCCACTTCCAACCTTGGGTCCGGAATGGCTCCTGCCTGGCTGTATGCATCCACCAAACTGAGTTAAGTGTGACCCAGCCCAGCCTGGGGATGGGGCCTGCAGGGGCACCTTTCCTTCCTGCAGAGGCGCCAGTGTGGATGGAAGGGATGTTGTTGCTGCTCTCTCCTCTTTCACACCTCTTGCTTCTTACTTTGCAAATGGATTTTTTGGTTTTACTTTTCAAAATGACTCTTGCATTCACCCCCTGCTGTAGGCAACTGGAAGCCAGGCATTTTGTTGCCATGGGCAGAACTGGGCTTTCCTGAGGTGCTAACCAGGGTATTCGAGTGTGTATGTAAGTCAGCTTTTATAGCTGGGTCCACCCCAGATGTTCAGATCAAGTTGCAGCATTCACTCTGGGTGGTTGGACTGAATTAGTGGATAATTTAATAGGAGTGCTAAATCCTAATGATAACAAGTAATATGCAGCTTTATCTCGTAATACTTCTAAGGGAAGTTTAGAGCTCCTAATATTAGTTATTCCCATACCACTGTAATAAAATTCCTGTTCTTCATGGCTCTTAGAGGGCAGAATAGTTAGGATTTTTTTTTTTTCCCAGGTTTATCTCTGGGTTTGTATGCTTCAGCAAGTAGATTAGGGTTTCTGGGGTAGATTTACCAGAAAACCTGTTGGCTGGGTGATAGTGTGACCTGAGCATCTGGGGCTGAACAAGGAAGCACAGAGTCCTGGGACTGGGAGAAGCAGTGTATTACCTGTGGTGAAAGATAAAATACCTGTAAATGGATCTTCATTTTTCTCTGAGGTGAAAGAAAAAAAACCACCCCTGCTTTGAACACTCTTCTAGGTGTCATGAGGATGACAGAGAGAAATTCTGATACAGACTCCTTTTCCTTCTCAGCCAGAAGCTTCATTTAGAGGCTGCCCCTGTGATATCTGTCTAGTCTAATGATCAGGCACTTACAGGCTAAGTAGTGCAAATTTTTACATTTCAGACTTCTAATGCATCCAGAAATGTAATAGAAAATTATTATTTTTGAATACCTATCTCAGGTGGTAGTGGAGAAAACCTGAAATTAACTCTTAAACTCTAATTTTATGTCTTATCTTAGCCCAGATGAACCATCCATCTCTGACTTTATTATATAAAATCTTAGGTCTCCTAGGACAACCTCCTGAAGTCCACACAACCTGTCAGTTTTCATGTGCTGAAGAAATACTTTAAACTGAGTATTTCACTGCTATTTGTGACATATATATGTCTACACATTGAACTCTGTGTGAGTGTGTGGGTGATATCAGATGTTGATTCATAAATGCTAAAGTAACTATTCTCCAGTTGTCAGTCATAACCTGGATAATCTTCATTGGTCCCCTCTTGTGTAGAATCAGTGAAACTCATTTTTTTTCTGTACTTTTTTCATGGCTGTAACTGTGGAAGTTTACTTTTATATATGTGTTTGTTTCTTACATTCATGGGAGAGCATAGTGAGACTGTGTGAGATCAACTATATGTCTACTTGTTCAAAACCCTTAATCTGAAGAGAGCCATGTAGTCCTAGATAATTACATTTGCACTAGGTCACATCCTAATAGTTTACCCAAGCAATGTCTTTAAGGCAACGCTGCCCTCATGGCAGTGATCCAAGCAACTTGATCTGTTTGATCTAGAAATTGAGGATGTTTTGTGCAGGGAGATGTTGTGTGCAATCACTTTCTTTTTTTCCGGAGATGGTGGTTATTCTCTCATTGTCCATTGATACACTAACAACACAGAACTGAAACAACATGGATCGGTGCTTTCTCTAAAAATACAGAGGAGCCATTAGCAGCGATGTGGGTGTTTCATAATACTCTCATATTTACTTCCAGCATTGGGTGTGGGCACTGCTCGGAAATCTGCATATCTTTATGCTCTACTATGACATGATGCCAAAGCACCAACATTTACAGGAATTTGAGAGAACAACTAAATCCTGGGGAGAGGCCTACTTACTTCATGTATGCTTGCCTTGCTTAGAGAATTATATGGGTTATTTGCCTCATGCAGTGAGAACCAAATCTTCATTCTGCAACTGTCTGCTTCAGTGGGAGTCTTGGTTGGGGGAAAGACTTCTGAGTTTTTCTGGTCAGAAGGAAGGTACTTCTTTTATAGGATCAGGGAAGCATGCAGTTCTATGTGCAGCAATTTAATATCCCTCTCACTGTGCAAGAGGTAAACCATCACTTTAGATTAGTTCTCCTTTAGACGTTTTTCCCTTTGCCATTAGAGTAATTTAACCTTATCCCTTCCTGAGAATCCTGATTTGCTTTATGCCAGTGGGGCGGATATGTGCGTGCTTGCTGAATATGTGTCATATGCTATCCTGCCACGGAGCATTAGTGAGCAATGCTTTTGCATAGACTGCAGGGCCCATTTTGCTATCAAAAAGGCAAAACGTATGTATGTAGGAGGAGGGAAAAGATATATGAATTACAAAAAATTTGTATCTCTGAAATGTGGCTTTACAGCTGTCAGAGTACATGTAATGTTTGCAGCCTTTATTGCCATATACGAAGTGGTTCCATAGCCTGAGGAAGAACAGATTCGAGCTGCAGAAAAGGCACCCACGTGTGTATTCATGCCCTTCCTACACCAGCACTGCATTTCAGAGAGCAGAGAAATACATTTCAGAGGATGGGTAGAAAAGGATAAACACAGCTCCCCAGCAAGTTGTGGAAAAAAGGTGAATGGTGCCAGTCAAATTAACCTCTCCCAAACTACCTTAGACTCAGAAAAATCACATCCAGATTTATCATCTGTGTTTTGAAAACTTTCTAAAGGAGACCAGACACTGGTCTATTGGTCCATTGGTCTTGTTGTGGATGCTGACAATCACAGTCTGGTTTTCCCTTGTTAGATATTCACGTGAGGGTGAGCTTAGAAAGAAGAGGATGTATCAATTTCAAAACAATTAAATTTTTTTTCCAGCAACTCTTCTGTCTAAATAAGGTGGTCTTTACCAAATGTCTTGAAAAATTTTGGGAAATTCTTATCAGCTGTTCACCTGTTGACACCCTTACATACAAGCTTCTAGTGAACTTGTATTTCCCGTTTTCTATTTTAAGCCATCATATGTGAATCTTGAGTTTTAGATTTCAGACTCACAGTACCCATTGGGAATGTTTGTTAAGAACTAAAGGTCATTTTATCAGGAACCTAGACTGGCAAATAATCTTTCTCTTTTAGAACACTTCTGGTTCCTCTGGTTTTCCCATTTTGAGGCAGAGTGATCTTGTTACAGTTGGAACTCTCTCAAACCAGTGGATGCTTGCACAGGAAAAAAAGAAGCCCTCTAGAAGCCTAACTGCTGTATTTCAGTAAGTGCTAACTTCACATCGCATGTGCTGACAGTTCTTGACCACTTGAGGGTCAAGGAATAAATTGCTACAGAAAGTTGTTGACAATTTGAGCTAATGAATAAATTTAGGGTCATGATCCCTTCAATGGAACTACTTGGGAAATGAATTTTTCTGAATGCATAATTTTCTCAGCTTCACTGAAGAAGCAGCATAAAAATTGGATTGCCATCTATTCCCAGAGGAGAAGAGAAATAGAGGCTACATGAAACCACAATCACTGGTGTCAAAGAGACCTAGAAAAGTTTCATCCTAATTTCTCAGTAAGTTTCTGGGAAAAGAAAACGTGAAACACAGGATAGACAATGACAGTATCAGCCTTAACACACAGTTTATTCCAGGCACTTAGAGTTCATTTTAGTAGTGAATCTGACCCAAACTCCATCCTGTCTACACATGAAAGCTCCTCCCTCGAGTCAAATTATGCTTCAACCTTCACCATGCATGTCTGTCAGAGAGAGACAGTGACACAACTTCCAGTCTTGCAGCTCACCCAGCTGCCTCACAATTGGGCATCTGGCAACTTGAGCTGGACTTTGCAGTGTGCATGTTCCCCTCTGTCTTAGGTTATCCCAATTGGACATAATGAAACCATACTGTAAAGACGTTTTCCATTTGTGGTTAAGATATCTCTGTGAACCGACAAACTGCTCTTCAGATGATCTACCAAGGCAGATTAAGCCAGCCTACTGTCAGTACACTTGCATTCAATTTACAAGACTCCTAAACCTCCAAGCTGAAAATTTTTCCTCCGTGGTGACCAGTGAGGGGACCCAAGGGAAAGGCCTGAAGTTGTGTCAGGGAAGGTTTAGTTTGGATATTGGAAAAAGGCTCTTCACCTAGACGGTGGTTGGGCACAGGAACAGACTCCCCAGAGAAGTGGTCACAGCACCAAGCTTGACAGAGTTCAAGAAGTGTTTGGAAATGCTCTTGGGCACATGGTGTGACTCTTGGAGATGTTGCTGTGAAGGGCCAGGAGTTGGACTTGATGATCCCTGTGGGTCCCTTCCAACTCAGCTTATTCTGTGATTCATTTAAGTGTCCACAAATCAAACTCGAAAGCTTTCATTATAAAGAAATTTCCATATTTATTCCCTTGTATTCCCTCAGCCATTTTTAGTAGCACCCTCAGCCACTCCACCTACTCCTTATTTTCTTTATCCTAGAATGGCATGAGCTCAAACTCAAACTGTAGTGCACACATCAGGATCACAGCAAGAGGCAGAAGTGGTCACAAAAATGTTTGTCAGTGCAAAAATAAGTGACACATCTACATGGAGGCAGATAATCCTGGTAGATCAAATAAATCGTCCCCTAACAGTCTTGAAATCTGTCAAAATAGGATGCATACAATAAGGGTAAAATCAAACACTGTTTCTTCCTGTTGTGGCTGCCTGTTTCTCCAGTTCAAAGTCAGCCTCCCAACTACAGAAAGTTGCTTTTGGTTCTCCAGAGGCGTAATTTCTAGTGCTCTCCACATTCCCTTACAGTAACTAGTTGAAAACCATGTATCTGGGGCCTTCTAATGAAGCCTCTAGGTATTTCATTGGAGCTTACAATGCTTTTATTACAAAAAAATCCTTTCAAACTGATTGCTACAATTGTTCTTTTTCCTTGCAGAGTGTAAGTTTGCTTGTTTTTTTCTGGAAGGGAATATTTCCATCTGCTGATGATAATTGCCAGACACTACTGGAGAGCTGCAGTATCTGACTTCTGGACTGGGGATGCCTCCTATTTTATTATATGCATACATACATATGTATGTATATATGCATATTGCATATCCTTCAATGTGAAGATGTGGTTTGATGATGTGTTAAAGCTCAAACATGTCTAGTACTTGGTGAAAAATGCCTTGAACTTCTAATACGAAATGTCAGGTGTTTATAAACTCCTTCTGCCTGTTTCAAATGTGTTCAAAGCAATTTGATGGATTAACTTCCTGTCAGTAGACTTTATACTTGGTCAGTATTGCCTGTCCAAATCCAACTATCTGCAGTTATTGCAACAGTTTTTGCTGTTCTTTCTAACTCCTGCTCATTGCCACCCAGGATCATGCTCTCCATTTGCTGCAAGTTTTGGGCCCTATGATTCCACTTTTTTTGCTGTTTGCCTCCACTGGGCTTTCATTTACTATGTCTGCACTGAGCTTTCTTTTGCAGCTGATGTCTGCAATGCACCTTTCCTTGGTTACTTTTCTTTGAATGAGACCTTCTGTCTTGTATTAGAATTCTGCACCACTGAAAGACTGGATTTTCCAAAATACCTCCTGCAGCAGCCAATGCAATAACCATCCCACACTGTGTACACAACATTTTTACCTTCCTGACCCAGCCTTACCCAACAGAGCACTGACTAGATAGACGCAGAGATTTTAGTCCTGCTGGGTGTCAGGCTAGGAAGGCTGTTTTGCAGCAAGATGCCACTTTTTGAACCCTAGTTGAAGAGATGCTTCAACAAAAGCAATGAGAAAAAGGCTCAGAGGCAAGGCCAGCTGTCCTTAGAGGACCTACAAGAGGACTGGGGTTGTCAGTGGCCAATCTGGCATCAGGGCAGGGAAAGCTTGCCTGTAATACAGCAAGTCTGACTGCAGCCTGGAAAGTGAGGAGCAGCTGTTTCCTGAGTTCAGGAACAGAGCCAGGAACTGATCCCCACAAAAGGGGAAATCCAGAGATAAGGAACAGAGTCCTGAGGGAAAGAAGGAAAATGGTTGGGAATCTCCTTAGTTCTCAGGTGTCCACAGAAACGTCCAAAAACAGGACAGAGCCACCATCCAAGGTAAGACGCTTATTCCCCATATTTTCTCTTCCATTTTTTGAACATTTTGTATCAGGAACAGCATAGTACTGACACCTCTTCAACTTCTTGTGTCTACATAGCTTCTGATCTCTGACCAGAGCTGGGAATTCACAACAATGCTCTTCTGATCCCAAACATGTACACCTGTACCTCTTTACCTGTCTGAAGGGTTTTCCCAGGCCCATTACAGCAGCTGATCTCCAGCATCTCCTGGGAAAGTCTGCCTGGCCCTCTAGCATCAGGTTTCTGTGAAAACCAGCTGCTCTCTGGTCCCAGAGATGTTACTTGAGCTGGTGTTGTGAGAGGTACATAGCAGCCATTGAAACACTTGAATGCGTGTGTGTACACAGATATAAGTGTACATACAATGCACAGCAATGATGATGGTTTGACTGGAAAAAGGCTTTGATGAAGTAAAACTGTGCTGTGCCTCTACTTAACCCTTCCTGATCCTCACCAATCATTCATCCAGCATCAGCTTATGTATCACAACTCACACCATTGTGCTGCAACTCAGCACAGAGCAGCCTTGGTCCCTGTACTGGCCCTGGGATGGAATAATTTCACTGCTAAGGTCTCCTCCTGCCCAGCTGTCCAGAGACTTGAGCCAATCTGGAGACCAGCTCTGCCTCTGCTGGGAACATGACTGCCCCAAAACATTGGGAGCTATCTGGTGTGTGTCATCCCTGCCTGTCTCCCTGGTGAATCAGAGGCACAGTGCAGTGAGACTTTTGCAGAAGGACAGCTGCCCACAGAGCTGGCCCAGGCAGCTGAGAGATGCTGGCAGCAATCATCCTAAAATAGTGCAGGGTGGGGCTACATCTGGGGTGTGGATGGTGGCTGCTTTCATTTTCTTGCTTGAGAAGAATAGAAACCTGTGGTTGAAACCAGACAGCAAGGCCCAGGTGTGCCCCTCATGGCTGGCTGCTCTGGGGTCACCTGGCACTGAGTTTGCCATGGGAGGCAGGAGCTCCCTGGTTGTCCATGGGAAGCATGTTTCTGCAATCCTTGATATTCCATCCTCAGAAATAATCATCTGAACACTGTTTAAATACAGAAATCAAAAAGATTTAATGAAAAGAAAGTGCAACCACGGTGATGCCTCAAAGTGGCTACCTGAAAACAGAGGCTAGACAAGATTTAAGAGAATAAAAGTAGGTATTTATTTAAAGGGCCTTCAAAGGTATACCCTGGGCAGTCAAAAGCCTCTGAGAAAATGAGGTAATCTAGAAACAAAGTATGGTCATACCTGGCATAGTTTATTCATCAGGTTAGAAAACCTGGTCTGTAATTTACCAAACAGTCCTGAGAAGATGAAAACAATAGAATTATAGAGGAAATATTCAAAACACGCAACATGTGATAAATGGGATTTTCCTGCACAGAAGCTAAACCTAATGAGTTTGAATTTGGACAATTTGTATTTCAGCATAACATCTAATTCTGCATCAGAATCCCACTGCCTGTCTTGAGAGGTCAACAGAAACTTATTTTTTGGACCTGTATCCCTCGGAGTCTGTCTGAAGTCTCCAGATGAACATGGCAGAACTGCCCCTCGTGGTCTGAAGGGTTTGTACCACAGCACGGTATGTTTCAAATACACCGCAGCTGAATCCCCTTGGTTCAGAAGTCCCCTCAGCAATATTTCTATTAAGAGGAAACAACAAAATGAAGCTCAAACTCCTATACCTGTAGCGCAATTTCTTACCCTTCAACTCTGACTCAAGAGGGAACATGTAACCAGGTGAATTTTTTGAGGGTGGGGTGAAGGAGGAGGAGATACCTATGAAAATATTCAAAGCTGCTCTGATGGGGATGTGAAGTGTTGGGGCAAAAGAGCCAGAGAAACACCAGATTGTGAGGATGAGGATGTTTTAATAGGCATATCAGCAGCTTTTCTGCAACACCATGACATTTTATGAAAATGAAAAACTCAAACTCCTTATGACTCCCTTACCACACTGACAGCAATAAACTAGACCTCACAGATGAAGTACTTGAAGTATTCTTCTCCTTCTACATATAGTCCAAAACCACAACAGGATGTTTCTATTTCTGGAAATCTAATATTACACACACAAAAAAGAATAAGTAGAAAAGTAGAAGAAAGATGGACAGAGAACAATAGTTCAGATTATTCAGTAGAGTAATCCAGGTTGCAAAGACAAAGGTAATATTTTTAACATTTTGCTCTTATACCCTGTCCTTTCTACACATTCTTATCCTGGCTATAACTTGTAGTTGTCTAGAGATCTCTTGGGATGTAGTCACATTATTACTTTGCTGTAAAATACCCCTGGGATATGGAATGGATATGCAAGAATTGCTTAGTTTGTAGGAAGATTCCTTTAAACAGTTCTTTGGAAATTGAGGTATATCCCACCTAACTGCAGCTATAAAGTACTTTTAACCATGCAAGGTTGCAATGGTATTGGTCACATTGCTATTTAAATCTCTTTTCTTGCTTTCATCCCTTACAGAGGGAAACCTGGGGACTAGCTGTCCTTATTTCCTTTCCTTAAATTATCTGGTGTAAAGTCTCTTTGGATCCTGTGTGGTTGATTCAATGGTAAATCAGTTTTTCTGGGGTTTATTTGTTTTCCTCCTCCAGGACAAAGCCCTTTGTTACTGCCTTTGCCCTTTCGATGCTCTGTGCACTTCATGGGTATAGGTGTGCATGTTTTAGTCATAGCCTGGGGTTATCTTTCTGCCAGTACCATTCCTCCCTTTTGTTTTTTTTTCCTCCTGCCCTCAAGTCAGTGTACAATATCAAGTGCATCTGTTGTTTATTGATTTATGCAGTGCTCTGAGACTGCGCTCAAGAAGCCTTTTACATGCAGAGAAGACTTCATTTATAACTGAAATACTGGGACCTCTGGGCTGGAACGAAACAGCCGGATAACAGCGCCAGTAACACAATTCTGCAGCTCTCGGAGAGAAACTGAAGAATACCATATCTAATTGAAGCAACAAGGGATAGTTAACTACTGTGGGAAGAATGTAATTGCTTATACTGGAGACTGGCCAAGACGCTAGGGTTAACATTTCTTCCCTTACAAAACACATGCTGGGACCTTTAAATGGATACTGCTAATTACAATTACCCCAAGTAACACTGTCTAAACCACCTTTTACTACCACATCACAGTATCAGCTTTATTATTATTAATGCATCCTTCAGAATGGTGTTTTTGCAGTCTGCCACACAACCAAGTAATTCACAGAATGCTAATAAAGCTGTACCCAAACAGCTTCAAATCAGTGGATTGAGCATGAAGAAAGTCCAAAATAAATATAACTCCTACTTTCAGATGAGTTTTATTTGTAGCAAAATCTAAAAATGTCAGAAAATATAACTTGAGTAGAAAAATAGTGCAAATTGGTAGGTGGATTTAGCTGGTGAATTTAATTTAGCTCTACTGTCCTGAGTCTGTAAAGAAAGAAAACAGATTGAAATTTCTCCTCTACTGTGTTGTACAGTGGCTGGAAAGATTCGTATAAACTTTGGAGGATAAGGTAGCATAACTTATGTCCATCTCACTTTTGTCCATCAATTCTATCCTCCTGACATTTGAAGAAATATAACTGTGATGGTCTCAGGGATACCTGAAGTCAAACAAATCTTTGCAGTTTAACACTTGAGCTTCATGAATACATTTCAAATTACATGACCAAAATGGTTGCAGTTTCTTTAACTACTAGTCAGGTTCAGCTGAGGAAAATTTGGCTCATAATGTCTAGGCTTGAATGATGATCACTAATGGCACTCAGCAGATGCCTTTAAATGTGTTTTCTTTTTCTACTTCTCCATTAACTATCATTTAATGGTGTATTACACATCTTTACATTTAAGTAAAAAAAAAATACAGCTCTTTAGGTCTAAAATCTTTACCAGTTATTTTAAATAACAGCCTGTGCAGGAGATAGCTGGCCAGAAGCATGAGAAATGCAGAGAGACGTGTTCAAGCCTATACCCTCACCATATTCAAGTCCACAGCTCCCACAGCTTTCAGCCAATGGTTCAGTGGCTGATACCTTTGGCAGTGGGCTCCAGAGCTATTGAGGTCGGGCTTCTGTCAGACCCAGGGATGGAAGGGAAATCCCACTACCCTGTTGTGTTACAGAGCCCTCACTGTCCCTTACACAATGCAATTCCAGCTTTTAAAGTTTTCCTAACCTCTGGGAAGGGAGCACCCCCAAGTAACACCATTCTGGCCAGGGGCAGTGCTTCAGAGCCTGCCAGTGGACCTCATGGCCATTGGCACAGAGCAGAGGGACAACAATAGATGTCCATATTATTGACACCACTCTGGGTGGTGTCAACTCAACTTGGATTTGATGTCTAGGCTGGTTTGGGGCTTCTGTGAAAAAGAAGTTGAAGGTGAAGCATGCAAGTGTGCATACTGGCTGTAATGGGACCACTCCCGTGCCTGCAGTTCAGTGACTGTATCGACTTGTAAGAATGAAGCTGTAAGTTTTAATTTTACAAGGACTTCAAGTAAAGGCTTCTGCTAAACCAGCAGGCAGGAGGGAGGTCTGGGTGCGGACAGCCCTTCCAAAATCTCACTGCAGCATCTTTAACAAGTCACTTTCCACCCAGCCCGGTCCCTGTCCATGGAAGCGTAATAGAGGTTCACACTCTCACACTTGGAAGCAATGCTTAGAAAGAGTTACCAGCTTGTTTTCCTGAGGACACTGCCACAGGGAATACAGTGATCTAACAGCAAGATTTTTAATTAATTAGATTATCTCTCCCTGTCAGTGTTGCCTCTCTCATGTCTTTAACTGATCATGTCTACAACTGTACTAGAAATACTGAAAAGAAACTCTTCTGAGATCTGGGGAAAATCCCCATCCCACCCACTTGCTCTGTTGTTCTCAACATACCAGAAATCAATATGTGCCAGTAGCATCTTCCCTCTAAACAGGTTTAAGTCTATGATATTATCATAGGTTCTCACAGTCTTCTTAAGTTATGGGTTTGTGTGGGTTATATGTGTGGTTTTATAAATTATTTCTTTCATTTCTGCAAAGCTAAGAGAGCTCTGTGATGAACAACAGTTCTGTATTTGCAGAATTTATATTGCTAGTAGTTAGAAGGATGGATGTTCCAGTCTGCTGAAGATTTTAAAACTGATTTGCTTCTGAAGAAGAATAAACTTGAATGTTTTAAGACTTTACAAAGAAGGACTTTAAAAAATACTTTCAATAAATACAGAGTTCAACAGAGTGCAGTGTTTCACATTAGTACTTGTTTTTCTATATTGAAATATATAATAAAAGGTGACTATAATTGGAGAGGAAATTCATTTGTGCAGTTAATGAGGCATTTTTATTTATGAATACAATAAACAAACAGAATAAAATGTGGCATAGTCTGAGAATGTATGGCTCCATCAAAGTTTCTTTATCCAAGTTCTCTTGGGGAAGATGCTTAAGCCAATAGAGCTGAGCTTGACTTAGAATTCCCTAAGGTGCCACAAACATGCAAACCCTATTTTTCAGGCTGGGTTTCAGGCCATGCACAGACCTGGTGGCTCTCCCAGCACTGGCACAGAGCCTGCAGGGGCAAGCAGGCTGCTGGGGACAGGGGGGCAGCAGCAGTACCAGGCTGAGAGTGACAGTAGGAGGGTGCTCTTGGTGTCCCTGGAGGTTGTTGTCATGCCTACAGCAAAACACCCAAATTCTGAAGTACTGTGGCCATGTGGAAGACATGCTGGAGAGGTCATGAGGCTGACATTTTGAAATGCATGTAATGGATCCTGGAAAAAGGAGAGGTTTTGTAGGAATACAGATGTTTGGCCACCAGTTTGTCCTGCTGCATGCAAGTAAAGTACTTTTGGAAGGAACTGCAAAGTTTGGTGCTCTGTGTGATGTGGAGCTCCCCAGCGAAGAGCTGAAGTTCCTCTGGTGCTGACTCACACTGCCCTGGCTGATGGAGCTCGTTCCTCGACTGACACAACAGTAATTTAATATTGTTTTTCAGTTGGATTTGTTGCGTTTTAGGAACTTGCACTAAAAATGTCTTTAAAAACATGCTGCAAAGCTACTTCTACTGTGCCACTTGGGATTAGATTCCTTTAATTGCTGCTTACTGAGAAGAGTAGATTAGGAAACCTCATCTGGGTGCATGAAGTCCCTGGGAGGAAGGTCATGGGTTTAGTAAACATTAGCCATTTCATACTAAATTAATCCTGAGAGATTAATTCCTTACTGTTCAATATATGTTTTATGTTATCTAAATAACTATCTAGGAAATATCAGAAGTCATTTTCCCCATAAGACAACATTAGAAGGTGGCAGGCAATCCTGAGACACCTACTGCAACTAGAAAAAGGAATAAGAAACAAAATTAAGACAACCTACGCAGTGTAAGTCACACAATACCAAATGTACAATGTCTGTATGTATAAATTAAGATATTTAATTACCAACTGAGTGGATCACACTCAACTACAAAAAATGATGAATACTTGTGGAAATAAATCCTGGATTAGTTCTGTGCAATAACAGCTACAAAAATAAGGGCATGAAAATTTGTCATCTGAGGTGACTTTTAGTTATTCTAAATTAATCGTTAACCTTACATCTTTGACCAACAGAAAATGTAAACTTTCAGAGGAATCTCATTTTTAAAAGCTGTTTACAGCATTAAAGTAATTTCAATTTCAGGGCAGGGGGAATTTCATCATTATGGAGTGCTGGACATAGGGTACATACTCAAGAAGTGTACAGAGCCAGGAACAGCATCACAGATACCTTTCCTCCCAGACGGATGTTGCTTCAAGATGAGGAATCCCAATAATCAAATTAATATAACCCAACCATTCCAACCCACAAGATTTGCAGGGATTTCTCCTTCCCTGCCCCATTTTTATGTTTCCAGTTTTGCAGGCAGGATCATTACATATCCAGCTAATTTCTGGCATGGAGGTATTTCGGGTAGTGGGATAAATGATTTGTCAGTGTAAAGAGATTTGTGTCCTACAGTAACCTAACGCTCTTCCCAGCAAAGGCTCACATAGAGGCAATTTCTTTGCTGTAAAGGAAAATGGATTTTGAATAGATAGATTTGTTACTGTGTAACTGTGAGGGGGACAAGGCACTGTAGGTCTGTTTGATGTGTAGTGGAACTCAGTCCCATGGGCTGGGGAAGGAGCTCTGCTCCACCAACTCCCTCCAGTGAATTCTCATCTGTACCTTTGTCTCATGAATTAGTTGGTGTTTTAAGGAAACCCATATGTCTGTGTCATCAGTTTCTTATCCATGCAGAAATCTTATTTTAAATTCTGCTACTGTTGTGTTTACATAGCAATAATATGGATCATATTTGTATTTTTATAACTGAGGGTAAGGTAGAGCATGCCAGTTAGCTCATGCTATGTTTGGGTTTGTTCAGGATACGCAAACATCTCTTTGGCAAAAACCTGGCAAAGTTCCTTAGCACGGAAATTCTGGTGCTCTCAGTAAAACAGGTGCCAGTGAGAGTGGGTCTTGCTCTCTTCAGACAGCTAGAAAGAGCAGATACAAACATTCAGATCTCAAAGACCGTTTAGTTTCAGCTGTGTCAAGAATGACTTCTGTTTTTCACAGCAGTTTTATTCTACAGCAGCTTTACTCTAGCTAGCATCTGGCTCCAATAAGGGACAGCAATTTTTGCCTTAATTGCTACATCGCTAATTTCTAAAATGGTTACATAGCTTGAATTACAACTGCATATGTAAGAATTTTTCTTTTTTTCATAGATCTAGCAGGAAGTCTGCTCACTTACACTTTAGAGACACTGATAGTATCTTTTTCATCAAATCATAGATTCAAGATCAGAAGGCACCAGCACAATAATGTAGACTGGTTTTTTGTGTAAGAAAGTCAAAGAAACTCAGATACTCTTTTCTTATGAGCTCCCAAGCATCTGTTGTATTCACAAGACATTGGAAAAAAATTAAATTAAAGATCACACATGATGAAGAATCCACCAGAGTACTTGTTAATTTGCTTCATAATTAATTCTCCTAATGCTTAAAAATGTCTTCATTTACAGCTTGAATTTATCTAGAGCCTGGATATCAGCATGTTTTTAACTCCTGGAGTATGGGGTAGTAATCTGCAGGAAATATTTTTTCTATGTATGTGGGTTCTTGTAGATCACTTTCAACACCTTTTGATCCCTTAAATAACATTAATAAATACAGCTCTTTGAGCATCTCACTAAGTTTTATAGGCAACAAATTGCTTTAGTGGCCCTCTTCTGAGCCTTTTCCCATTTTTCACCATCGTCCTCTCAATGCATCTATCAAGCCTAGACACACTGGCTACATCTAGAATAGTAAATTAAACAGAAAACTGTTTGGGTGCTTGAACTTGACTGCCCCTGGCGTTAAATTGTAGCACAGGCCCTTGTGTGTTTTTTCCCTGGATCAATGAGACAGATCCACTCATCCCAGAGAATGTCTGAGCACAGTTTGGGCTTAGCACAAGCCAGCAGTCATTCCCAACCAGCAGTTCATCTGCAGTCAGAGTGGTTTAGAAATTAGGATAGTTTACAGGCACGGATAAGGACCATTTCACACCAGCCTTCCTCAGTGCTAGCGGGTAGCACAGGGTGCTGGTAATTTACTGCAGAGGCGCAGGCAACAGTCTGGGGTGGCCTTACAATGCTGCATTTGGAGAGGGGAACACCCTTCTTGTTCCTTATTCTTATCTATTGTTCATGCCTTCACATCTATGCTCTTTGCCACTCTAGTGTCCTTGGAGCTTGTAGTGATATTATCTACTGCATTCCCAAAATATTGCCATTGTCCAAGGATCCCTGGAATTTTTTCCCTTTTTCTTTTTAATTTTTTTTAATAATAAGAAGGTAGCAGGGATAAAACTTGTATTTCTAAAAGCATCTTCTTAAATTTGACTCTCTGTGTTCTTTATCTAAGCACCCTTTATGAGTGTGGGTGACCTTTCACGCATAAACATTCTGCTCTCATCATGATATATCACTTCACCATTTTTACTATAAATTATTTTACAATTCCTTCCAGAAAGTAGTACTAATGAAAAGATAATGAATAGCATTGTGCCAAGAATGTCTGGGAACTCCTAGGAATTCTAAAAGTTCAGCAGGGGAACGTTCTGCCCTTTGCCATTAAAATTTGGGGATGTATCAGATACCTTACTGGTAACCCATTCCTTTGTCTACACTGGTTTCACATAGCCTCATTGTTTCAAACTGGGGCACTGTACACTTTCTCCCCAAAGGCCTCAAAAAAGTCTTTTTGGTCAATGTAGCAGTGGGAAAGAGAAAAAATAAAACCTTTCCCAGAGGGCAGTAACTAGGGGTGAGGGAGATAAGTAGAATCCAGTCAGCTCTGGATTTCAGCCCTCTGGAGACTTACTCCATCTCTGGGAGAAAAGTATGTGAACTGAAAGCCCTCCTACATTTGTAAAGAGGCATTTTTAGTGATAAAGCAAACATATTTGGCTCCCTCCCAGCTGCAGAAAGATTGAATGCCTAACCTGAAGCAGAACTACTCTTTTCTCTGGTAATTTCAAGATCTAAACTACATTTTCATCATTCATCATCACGTGGAAGGTGCGTGTGTGTCAGCTTCACACTGTCACATAACTGGTTAGTCAATGCATATTTCACATCATCTCCTGATAGTTTTCGAGCGAGGAGTTAGAATATTCTGAGGTTCCTAAAAGTCACCTCAATGACAAATTAACTCAGCACTGGGTCTCTGCATCTCTGCTAATGGCAGACCATAGAATGATCTGTGGCATCAAGAACAAAAGGGATGTGTTTGGGAACAAAGTTGGCAACTTAAATGCAACTTTTTTTACTTCACATTTGGATTACTATGAGCTTTGATCAACTTACAGGTGGCAATTTTTTAAGATGCACTACTTTGATTGATTACAAACTTATCACCATACCATAAGTGCAATGTCTCAGTCCATGTCGAATCTGGATTGTTGCCTATTTCAGATGATAGACATGTCTTAATCAAGATTTTGGGGAGGTTTAAATACATTTTTGCTATAGCATTAATGCTATTGTTGTGATATTCAGTTGTATCTGAGTTATTTCTCAGATGTTGAATCATTACCACTTGGGGTACATGTAGAGGAGAAGGGCAAGGCAGTGAAGAGTTGAAAAGAGGATGGTTAAGTGACATTCGTGCAGCAACTCCAGTGTAGGAGTTCACAGATCCTTAAATTCCTTTTGCTGATTGTAGAAAGCCCCATTCCTCCAGGATGGGAAGACATTACACCTTGTCCAGTGAGAAGGGATGTTCTGCTGAGATGCAGTATATACAGGGACATTGTAGGAAATATGAAGGAGACCTCCAAAGTGAAGAGACTGTGATGCTAGACTGAGGACATGAGCTCAGCTGGGTTTGAGAAGTCTTGTCAGTGATACCACATATGTCTTTCTGCTTAGCAAATTATTTCTTCCAGAGATCCGGAAAAGAAAGAATGAAACCATGTCTGCAAATAAGATTACAAAGGTCAGAAAGCACTTAAAAATTTGACACTCCTTCAAACTTACCTCCACGTTTCTTTATCTCACCATGCAGGACTTCTGGACTTCCCTTTTCCTCTTTTCACTTCTTCCCCCCACTCTCTCCTGCCACCACTCCTTCCCCACTTAAGCAGATTTTTGATACAAAACGTTGCTGGGGTTTTTTTTGCTTCCTCCTCCCTTCCCTGGCTATTCTGCCTGCTGTCTCCTCTTCCCTTCTCCCAAAAAGGCTGCAGAAAAGCACTGCAGCAGAGGTAGCGTAGTTTAAAGGTGCAGAGCCCAAGTGAAAGAGGCTGGAAATTTATGCTCTGAAATTTGTGAGAATCCTTTGCACATCTGGTAAATGATAGGTGTTTTGTGTGGCTGCATGGCCTGGCTGTGTCCCAAGAAGAGAAAAAGGAACCAAGTTACCGTTCCTAAAGAGATCATTTTCAGGCTGCTGCAGTGGTCTTGCAGAAGGAATCGAACCAGGCCAGGTGTTAAAGTTACTTTTGGGTGACTAGGGAGTCAGGCAGACTCTGGAAAATTTGCAGAAGAAATTAGCATTGCTAGGTGTGCTGAGCTTTTACAAATTTGGAAGTTTTATCTAAACTAATTGATCACAGGATCATAGGATAGTTTGGAGCGGACCTTAAAGATCACCTGGTTCCAGCCCCCCTGCCATGAGCAGGGAAAACCTGCGCCTAGACCACGTTGCTCTTCTACTCCTGTGTCTGTGTGCGTGCATGGTCTCCTGGTACTGCTCGTCAGGGGTGGAGTAACTCAGGATTTAGTGTGGGTGTCTTCCAACATCCAGGGGGGCACCCAAAACCCTCTCTTCTAAAACATGGCCGTATCTTCACTGTCTGCAAAGGGGCGACCCTCTCCCGCTGAATCAGAGGAAGCTGCGCTCACACCACGTCGGCAGCCGATGGCTTTTTCTTGGTGTAACTGGAGGGTTTTTTTCCCGTTCCGAGGAAACTGGATTGTCAGAGCGCAGGATGTTTTACGGCTCCAGCAGCGACCCGCCCCTCCGGGTGGCTCGGATCGCAGCCCTGAGCGGCTGCAGCTCCGCGGGGCCAGCGCTACTCCCGCCCAGGCGAATCCTGCGGGACGCTCTGGTGGGAAGGGGGAGTCATTTCCACAATTAAACAGCACCACCTGCAGGCCCCGCGGCTCCGCTCTCCCGATGGCGCTCCGAGAGGGTGTGCCGGCGTGGTTCCGTCTGCTTGAGGCACACATCAGCAGCGGCTTTTTCGGCTTCCTTTGCCCGCTAGCTCAGGGAGAACAGGAGCACCCGGCTCCGTTGTCACGCAGTGAGGGACATCGGACCTGCCCCTTCCGGGGTAACCAGTAGCGGGAAAGATGTGAGAGCTGGGGTTGTTCACCCTGGAGAAGTCTTGGGAGAGGCCTTAGTTCAGCCTTTCAGTGTGTAAAGAAGGCTTAAAAAGGAGAGGGAGGGATGTTTTATATGGGCAGAGAGTGAAAGGACAGGAGGGCACAGTTTAAAACTAAAGGAGGAGACGTTTAGATTAGATGTTAGGAAGAAATTGCTTACTGTGAGGGTGGTGAGGCACTGGAACAGGTTGCCCAGAGAAGTTGTGGATGGCTCATCCCTGCGAGTCTTCAAGGCCAGGTTGGATGGGGCTTTGAGCAACCTGATTTAGTGGAAGGTGTCCCTGCCCATGGCAGGGGAGGTGGAACTAGATGATCTTTAAGGTCCTTTCCAACCCAAACCATTCTATGTGTCTAGTGGGAAATAGAATTAACTCTGACTGTGAATGTGCTTCCTCTTAGATGCACTTTTCCATTAAAAGAGGAAAAAGAAGACAAAAAACCCACCCTTACTCCTGCTCCTGGACTTCCCCGGTGAGAGACAGACCCAGCAAAATAGAGAAAAGGTGAGTGAAACACAAACTGATGTTTTCATATTGATAACTTCCCCTTTAAATCACAAATTTTTTTTGGTTTTTTGGTTTTTTATTTTGTTTTAAGCCCCCTGCTGCTGGCACATTAAAATGTCTTCTGAATCCCTGACTACTCTTAAATCATCAGCACTAGGTTGTGAACGCTTTTCTGCTGATACTTATTTTTTTACTAATAATATCTCTGCTGTTATATGAATTCTGCTAAAAGAACCACGACTGATTTTATTTCTTTCATTTTTTTGTAATGCTGAGGGTCTTTGTCTTTATTTTCAAGAATGCATTTTCCTGAAATCCACCTGGGGAATTTTTTTCTGCTGCCCAGCTGCATCTTTCCAACAGACTTGCAGAATGAAGGAAAGTCTACTACATCTTCCAGGTGTAATATCAATAGTTCTTCAAAAAATAAACCCCACAAACCCAAGAAATCCAAACATTTTCAAGAAGATGAGTACTTTAGAATGGATGAAATGAGCCTCTATGGAAGAAGACAATCACCTATGACTCAAGGTGGAAGATGGTTTGCACTTGGCCACTGCTGTGCTATAGTACCTTGGCTTGTATCCAGAGCAGTGACCAACTTCTCCCATGTTTGGGGGTGTTTTGTCCCAACCACAGCTGGAGTTCACTGTTGTTGCTGTGAGCCTTCTCCAGATGTTCATGGCACGCTGGCAGCAGAGGTGGCACTGTAATTTTTGTCTTTTATAAGGGGCCACCATACTTCAGTCTGCCCTCCTGCCTGCTCCAGGCACCCAGGACTCCCACAGGGAACCCAGGATTACAACACTGCTGCTGCCTGTATTGAAGGTAGCTCTGACATTCTGTGCCCATCTCTGCACTGTCATTATCCCTGTGACACCACCCTGTGATCAAGATCACAACAGTCTGGATCTTAGCTACAAGGACCTTACCAATGCCTTCTTCAAGGGATGTGTAAGTAGTGCGATGTGTAGTGGCTGTTTTGTTGCCAGGAGAGACAACTGAACATTAGCTGCTGTCTTGGGAGTGCCCTGTGGCTTCAGACACTCCCAGGATTTCCCAGCTCAGCTATGTGCGACTGCAACCCTTTTGTTCAGATCGATATCACAGCCACAAAGTCATCCTTCTCTAGTACTCTGGGAGTTGTATGCTCTGAGGATGCATTACCATCCAAGCCTGTAACTTTGTACAGTCAAGGGTGGCAGAAGTATTATGTATGTAATGAAAATATCTCAGAGCAAGCTCTGTATCTGATGACCTTCTTGCATGAAAACTAAATGAAGGATTTGTAGCAAAACTTGAAAAATAATCTAAACACAATCTTGGCATACCAGTTTGGCTGAAGAGCGAAGGAAGTATTAAAACGTTGTACAGGGCTCTGGTGTAACCTTATCTGGGACAGAGATTGCAGCTGTGGACACCAAGGGTCGAGAAAAAGGAACTGCAAGAGAAACAAGGATGCCATGGTGGTGTTGGAAAAGCTGTCAGGCTGGTAAGGGGAGCCTTAAAAGGACAGAGTAGATTCTTCTGGTCTGATGATGCACCTTCACTGTATGAAAAGGAGGAGAGAGGAACAAAACCCCTAATCACTCCTACAATGAGTTATGGAAGGAGCTGCCTGAGAGGTACCTGAGAGAGCGGGAGTTAGGTTTGATACTTGGTCTTTTCTGTCCGTGTTCAGTCATTGCACAGGCCAATGTATAATGCAGCCATGCTTTTCAGAAAGGGTTGGACTAAATGCTGCATAACTAAATTGCTGGTGTCCAGGCGTAAATGCCACTGATCCTGCCTGCCATGGGAAGTTTGTCACAAGTGTATGAATGCTGAAAAGTGGCAAAGCTTGCCACAACACAGTGGCCACGTCCTCCTCCAGGGATGGCTGTTTGCTTCAGTGCCTGGTGGAAGCTCAGCGCTGTTTCTGAGAGCCTGTGGGGCTGCGGGTGGCCCTCACCCTCAGCTGCCTGTGATTTGTGATCATGGGTGTGATGGCAGGTGTAGATCATCATGCTGGGTACAGTCACCTGGTAGCAATCTCCTCCACAGGTTTGTACAGCTTAAATGTGCTAGGCAAGAGGGAATGACATGGATTTTACTCTGCTGGACATGGTGCAATTACACTGGAGATTCAAATGTTTAGTTACTACCCAGCAGCTCCTGCAGAAACTGCAGTTCTCCCCTAGGCAGCTGCCTACCCTTACTGGCAGGCAGGCATTCCTCCAGCGTCATATTCCCCATCACATCAAGCTCACCAGCCTTTGTTGTTTGAAACCTGGGTGGATTCATTGGAAGTTACCCTTTTGGAGACCATCACCAGCCTGATGGGGCTAGAGGGGGTTGCTGCAGCAATCCCTGAGCCAGCAAGGCTGTTTCCCTGGGAAAACAGCTGCAGCTCCTGCTGGATCCTGCAGCTCAGGCCACGTGTGGCATTTCCTGCTGGTACCCTGTCCCTTGCATTTGTGCTGCTAGTAGGAAGACATAGCTGGAGCATGGTTTCGTCCTTCTCCTGCCTGGGACTCCTGGATTCACTATGCTGGGCTAAAAGCTTCCAACATATTTCCCGGGGCAGTGCAAGCCTGTGAGATCTGCACTGGGAATTATGAGATGTGTTCTCACTTCACAGTCTGGGTACACAAACAAACCATTTCTGTTTCCTTCTTCATTTGTCAGAAATGAAGATTTGCCTTCTGTCACAGTACTGAGCATTGCTTGAACTCTGCAGCAGATTCTTTCAGCCCATAATGAATTATGGTTTTTTCCTAGGAGGAGGGAGACACCCAAGACTTGGACACTTCTGCTCATGCACCAGACTAGGCAGACACAAGCATACTCAGGTCCAGAATGTGTCAGCAATGGTAGGGTAAAGCTCCCAGGAGGTTTTATTGGCTTGGATGTAGTTTTACTTTAACCTGGCTTTCCCTGTTCTGGAGGAGAGCTGGCTCAGACCCAAACAGTTTGCACGCAGACCACACAGTCTCGGTCCCTCTGCACCATCTGTGTCTACGCACAGCCACAGAACAGAAACCTTTGTAAATGGGGAATCTACTGCTTGGGTCACCACCCTCCCTGTAATGAATGCTTCTTATGGAAAGGTCTCACACTCGACAGAAACCTCACTATGAATCTACTCAGCTCTTCTAATCCAAGTCAACAAAGTATGCTTTGGTTATCAAAAATTTGCATAACACTCATTCTGTTTATCAGTTAGGATCCTCCATGGCATGCCCTAAATAGCTGAAAAGGCTTACTCATCAAAAAGGAATGTTTTGTTGCTTGAGACTTCATTAAATGCTGTTGGAAAAGATTGTTGCCTGTTTTGAAGTAAAAGAAATCATAAACAGAATGTGTTAGAAATGGAAACAGTTCTGGGTTGCAGGAGGGTTAAACCAAGATGAGATAATGGTGCAATACGCTGTTGTTGAAAACCAGCAGACTTTACGTTTAATTCTAGCTTGCCAAATGATTAGGAGTGCAATGGAGCAGAGATTTTTTGTAAAATGGACCTCAATTTATGCTGAATATTCAAAAGGCAGAGCTGTGAAATTTAAGCACCTCCAAAATGTGTGGTTGGCTTCTGCTTTCAGAAATGCCTAATCGCAAATTTTTTTTCTTCTCTAGTTTATGGGCTGTGATGGTGCTTTAGACCTTGCCAAATATAATATCGCAGGAGTGCAGAATTACATGTTCTATGACTTGAAAGACCAAGAAGGCTGAAAATACTGGCGTTTATTTCGTGTTGCACCTGAAGGAATACAAGCCTCTGCATTCATGAGGCTGGAACAGGAACAAGGAGGAACTCAAACCCCTAAACCAAATAGAAGTTTTAGGAGGAAAAAAAAATTAAGAGGACGCACCATTTCAGTGCCGTGCTTGTTTTTGCTACTCTTCAGAATTTCATATTAACTCCAAGTTGCTATTTCTTACTAACTACGACAGAAAAAAGAGGATTAGGATACTTGAAACAGGGTCAATTTGCTTTCTGTCAGTCTCCCCTCCCTTAGCTGCTGCCTAGCTGTGGAAGGGTCTAAAGCTGATTCTAGCTTTAAGTCTGCACACGCAATGGACTTTTTTGAGTTCCTGGCTCAGGCTTCCTGCTAACCCCAGTGAATAACTTCTTCTGGATGTCAGTCCCTGGGAACAAGGTACCAAGAAGTTAGAAATAACAACTCTTGCTTAGTGGATGCAGGAGTCTTTACTGGGTCTGGCCTTCACTTCTTGTTCTGGGCTGTGAAAATCAGAACAAATATAATGGTAATAAACCAAATTATACATAGAGAGGAATTTAGCAGGTGTGCAGGCAGGTACTGGAAAATTCAGCATGTGAGCTGAACAGTCTGCAAATAAATGTCGTTCACATTCTTCACTATTTGGCGTATTTGAATGGTGCCAGAATATCAGGTAGTCTTTTTTTTTTTTTTTTTTTTTTTACAGAATGAGGACAAATAGACCTGAATATCTACTGGGTATTAGCTAAAGTTCATCATGTTGCTAAATGCACAACAGGAAATTTCAGTAGGATTTTAATGACAGGGTAATAGAAAAATCATAGGGAAAAAGAAAAAGAACTGAGCTACAGCCAAAATCCAAAGAAGGCAGACAGCAGCAGTAGAAGGCAGGATGACTTGGGAAATTACAGCGGCAGATATCAAGGCATCAAAGACAGGTATAAGGTATAAAAGACACAAAAGTCCATAGTGATAAATCCATTGTTGTAAGGCATGTATGTATTGGAGAAGGGAGCATATAGATTGGAGTCCTGCCACCTGATTCTTTGTGAGTCATGAAAGGAGTGCAGTAATTAAAGTCTAGATTCACAGAGGTATTTAAATTTGTAACTGCTATTTGGTCAATGGTGATTTTAATGGATTTAAGGCTTTTTGCAGGTGGCTGAGACCCATCTACTGCTGAGGACACAGCCACAAGCCAGGTTATGTAATCCACATCCAGCGAGCAAGCATGAAAGCTGGACACAATGTATAAGTGAGAAGAAGGAGGTGACCCTTTTTTGTGTCTATGAGTCTGAAACCCCACTGAAAACATGCAGTTTCAAGCAATCTGTGAGAGAGATAAAATTCAGGTGTCACTGTCTGAGGTGCAGTTTGCAAAGAGGTCACAGAGCCATTGGTCCCTTTTGACAACTCTGCTTACACTGGTGCCCATGTTGCTGCACAGTCTTGGCCTGCAGGGCCAAGACTGAAGGATCAGAACGGGAGGTGCATTCTTGCTGTCATTATGAACACAACTGTATCTCTGGTGTGATGAGGGACAGCTTTTCCTTGCCTGCAAGGACTCAGGTGGAAATTTTCACACTTTCATTTGAAGAGCAAAATGGAAGTGTTGGACTTGAAAGGTTCCTGTGTGAGGTGGCTTAAGGTATGGGCACAACACAGAGAGATACATCATTTTGGGGAAGGAAGCTAGAACTCATGGACAGTGGCTGCTGGGTGTTTCTAGCTGCTCCCTGAGGAAACATTGGAGATGAGAAATGACAGACAGCAAACGGGTAAAGATACCAGAATCTGAGAGACACCATCTGTAAGCTGACAAAATAGCAACTGCTTCTGAAAGGTGACTCCAAATTAGGCAAGACTGACTGTATTTAAAAAAAAAAAAAAAGGCATGGCTATCAGGATGGACAGTTGGAATCCCAGCTAGGGAAAGTTGCTTTTCTTTAGCTGCCCCTGGTGACAATTAGCAGCCTCACAGGAAGAGTAAGACTTGATGAGAGGGCTGCAACTGACTTTCTTACAAGTCCTGTAAATACTAAATGAAAGAAGGACGAAACACAATTTTGAAGACAAACTTTTGGCAGAAGAAATGTTAGATTCAAGAGATGTGAGACTTCTCTGGAAGAGGACCTGGTGTGGACTGGTGACGCTCCATCCAGAGGGGGAATAACTTTCTGCTAGCAGGATTAGAGGGAAAGGCTTTAAAGAGGAGGAAGATACATCCTCAAAAGACAAAGGAGAAGAGGGTAATAGAGCATCAGAGCTAGTGTTACATACAGAAGAAGAGGAATGTTGGTCTTATAAAGAATCTGTTTAGATTCTCAGCTATCCTCCTTCCAGAGATGCTCAAGGGGATGCAGAGTCTGAAAAGAAGATTACTTCACAGAACTAAACCTTTTAAGTCCAACCAATGGTTCAGGTGTTTCCCAAGCTGGTACTGATAAAATTTTTTTTTCACCCAGTAAGTGTAGTTTAGAAATCATTCCTATAAACATGTTATAACACAATTTAATTGGCTTATGTGCTCCCTGTTTGCAGCAAAGGATTCAGGGACTTGGGAGCTGTGAATGCACATTTCATGCCAAGGTTAAGACACTCCCTGGTTAGACCTCTGGCACACTGTTAGGCTCATCTTGAGAGCATGGACTTCTGCACCATGGACCTTAGACAGGAGACCTCAGTCTCTTGGAAAATTTTGTTTTCAGAAAATTTTCTGCAAATCTGCATTTCTCAAACAAAGTTTTCTATCAACATTTTTGTAAGGTGCAGACATCTGCGTTACACAAGAGAGGCTGCAAAATATCTCAAAAAGAGTTAAATGATAGTAATTCAAATCATATTGAAATAAGTCCCAGCTAGATCTCCATCTCCACTTAATTTCTCAGGGAGTTCCTCCTGCATTGCTGCACCTGCTGCTTGTGGATGGTCTTTGGAAAAGAAATTCTTACCCACTCAATGTGGGGCATTTCCTGTCCCATGTTGTGATCCAGGAGACAATCCTGATGTCCTCCAAGATATCAAGTACACTGGAGATGTTATTTGAAGCCCAGATCAGTCTCATTTGCCCCACCAGAAGAAGTCAATTTATTCAATACAGAGTCTTTCATGGTTAGCTCTGTTTCATAATGAGGAACTCTGTGGAATGACAGATCCTAGGGCAGGTATACCAAACTGGGTTTGTTCTGGCAATGCTGTTGTTGTCAGGAAGAGGAGAAAACATGAAAATATTTGGGCAGTGCAGGTATGCTGCTCTAAGGCTGTTTCTGTAGCGCTTGAGGTACATTTAGCACAATTTGAAAGGCAGAGCACCGAAGGAATATGCAGCAAAGTTCCCTGCACACCAAAGTCATGAATAGTTAATGCAGCTGGATGGCAATGGTAACTCTCATTCATGGAGGAGTTCAATATTTGCTTTCTTTCCCATTTGGAATCAAAACTAAACATCCTGCAATTCTCCATACAGTGTTACAAGGAGATTAGGTTCTGGATGGATTGCATGGCAAGCTATTTGGGAAACACCAACCCTGATGATCCTGCTGCCAGGAGCTTCAAGACATCATGTTCTGAGGACATTCAATTTTTTTTGCCTGGCTACTTGCACGTTAAAAAACCCCCATGAGAATAGTCCATCTAGCTCAATATTCTGCCTTTTATTGTGGTCCACAGCAGATGCCTAGGAAAATAAGAAGGCAAATGTGTCCTTAGTATTCTGCTGGTTTCCAGTGATCTGAGAATTAGGAAGTCTTTGAGCCAGAAGTGGAATTTTTGCTCCAAGTAGTCTTCAGTGAATTTGTCCTGTGGCTTTCAACATCTGTGGCATTATGTGGCATGAATTTCTGTAGCTGGTGTGACCAACCATTGCCTCTGGTCATCTTGAACCTGATAGTGCCAGAAATGCAGGAATAGCAGCTGTGCTGATGGGAGAGGAGAAGGTCTGTTGGTATCTGACATGCATGCTGCATAGGCTGCCTCAGAGTCAGGCACGTGTTTTCTCCTATTTACATAGACCAGGACATCTATGGTTTGTTTCTGAACAGGAAAAGAGTGCTTTAATTTCAATCTAAAAGCCATTGTTTGAAGAAAGTTCAGAACATGTATTGTTTCTACTGCTTTTACAGTCTTATGGTTCAAGCAACAAAAGTAAAACCATACTAAGGTGAAAGAGAAGAAAGGAATTAAAAAGGAGAGTAAATAAATGAAAAGAGAAAGAAAAGGGAAGAGAAGGGGAAGGAAGAGGAAAAAACCAGCCTACAGCAATCTAAATCAAAAGTATTGAAACAACAATTTACATAAATATCCTGTTGAGAGTATACATAGAACACTGAAGAGTTATCTGAATCTTTCAATTGATTTATTTTTTTCAATCATGTCACTAGTCTGTTCCCATGCCACTAGAAGCTACAGCAAAGATTTCTTTTCCCTGAATGTGAACTTGTGCCCTTCAGTTAATGCACAGAGAAGATGCCACAGGGAAACACTGGGGGAGGGGGGTGAAATCCTGGCTCCACTGGAAGCATGGGGAATGGTCCAGGCTGTGCTAGTGCTGGGCAGAGAGGTCAAGAGACCATTTCTTCCCTGCCATGGTTAACAGGAGTTCATTGTTTTTCACTTGAGGCATTCCAAAATTGTGATCTGCCCCTTCCAAAATAATGGGAGTGGCTCAATAAGGTTTTAAAAATGATTTTTGGTCTGTTTTTTTCTCATGAGCAAGTGCTTTCTGGACTTTGGGGGTTGCTTGCTTCACATTTTTAAGCTTTAATCTGCAGCTCCAAAACCTAGAAGAGGACATCCTACAAAAACTGCACCCAAGACCCTCCACCTCCCTCTGGCTGATCAGACCTTAAGATAAGCATAGACTATTAGACTGTTCATGATAAAGCTGAATTTTCTCTCTGCTGTGGGCTCTGTGTGTGCTGTGGGAGCAGATATACATTCCCTTGAGCACGTGGTCCACAAGGGATGTTGGTTGCCCTCTGGTTCACTGAACCCAGGGTCCTGCAGCCAGGACTGTGCCATAGGCAGAGGGAAGGGGAGGCTCCAATGTACACAGTGATCAGACATACGGATGTCTCTTTCATGCAACATGAAGAGTCTGGCTTTTGGGCAGAGGGCATGCATGGCTTCAGAACAATTACACTTCACTAGCAGATCTCCACAAATGAGATGCTGCAGCAATTTCGAATCCCCATTGTGCTCTTTTGAGAAATATCAGGAAGCAATTTTAACCACATGGAAAATGAGTATCTTACTGCAAAGTCCCATTACAAATCAGTAATCTACATCGGAAACTGCGGGGACGTGCTAAAACCTTTCTCAAGAACACAAATAGAAAATTAGAACCGGTGCTCTGCCATGTTTTATCTTACCTCTTTCCAGCTGGTCCGTTTTCCAACAATGACTGGGTGCAGAAAAATAAAAAGTTTGATTGCAGGAAAAGCTTAGTGGAATGGGGAGAGAGGTTATTGAACTGCTTGTTAGTTGTTCTTTTTTTTTTGCTGAAGTGGATGTAAAAGTTAATCTGCAGCAAAAGGTTTCACAGCAGGAGCATATTTGTGAAAATCACTTGTACCTTAATTACTGAAATTCTTGTTGCAGCATGTTTTTTTTCTGCTCTAAGTGAAGGATGAAAAACAGTTCCTACATTCACCACACTCATACGTATTTGGGAATGGGCTAGGTTTTGTTGTCATTTAATATTAAAACTAAAATCAGCTCACTGCTGCAAAATAGAACAAATGCAATAAAAAAAAATGCAGTAATGCAGGAAAACGTATTCCAGATAGTGAATTTGAGGGCTTGGTGACAACTATTACAAGGAAAAGCACACCAAAAAAATGGTTCAGTACTTTGCTTCTGAACTGACAGGGAAATCTTGGTTAAAAGACAATTTCCTATTTAAGCAAGGAAAGGAATAAATTGATTCCATTGATTAAAATACACTTTCTTTAACAGAAAAGAAAAATTGTGTCAGATGTTATCTCTAAGTACGCTGCACACAATGCCCATGCAGGCAGAGCAATAACCACAGCTGAAAAAGAGACATCTCTTTTGCAATGAGTTATTTTTCTGGGCGCCGATTGCTGTCTTTTTGAAGAGGCTAGATGGTTACACATGCTGATTTAGGAGAGTTCATTAATGTACTGCCCTCTTCCTTTCCTCTCGTCGGCTTCTCCCCATCATCATTCTCTTTAAACTGAATGATACTCAAATGAACGTACCCTCTGTGTGCTGTAGTACACATCTGTAATTTGAGTACATAGCCAAGGGGAATATCCTGGTGGGCTGAAAAGCCCTGCCGTGCCATCCTTTTGATGAATGTTTCAGTAGTGTTGGCTTAGGATACAGATATGAAAGTGTAACTCACTACTACTTGTGAAGCTGGGGAAAACATATTTTCAAGGACAGTTTTAGAGCTCCAAAATGTGGGGATTTGCTTTTGTTTTGTCTTGGTTTTGGACATGAAAACTGATGATGTAACTGCTTTTGTGTGAAAAAGAAAAACAAGATGGAAAATAAGGCTTGGCTACAGTAGCTCTGCCACGTAGGCTGACACAGAGATGGAAACCAGGGAGGCCCCAGTAGGCAAGTTCCCAGGCGGGTAACCCAGCTGGGGAATTATGGTTCCTTGTCCTGGTAAGATGGGCAGGAGACAAAGGGACAAGCAAACCATCTGCCAGAACTCAGCACTGTGCCTTTCTGCTTGGCAAGAAATGTGCCAGCAGAGTCCTTGCTGGACTTTCTTAGACTTCAGCCATCTTCATGAAATGCTTTGGGTGTTTAGAAGCCTCAGTTATTCCCTGCTCACAGGTGGGAGTCTAGGTTTCCTTCAGCTAAGTGAGATCAGTCCTGAGCTGCTTTTCATATGGAGCAGGAATAATGCAGCTGAGGAGGCACATACTAGAGATACATTAATGACATCATATAAAAGAAATCAGATGTGGAAAAGATGGTTTGCTGTATGTATTAGAAAAATTACTGGGAGCGCATCTGAGATTTAAAAATAAAGTAATCTGAAAGCAAGCAATTAATATACGATTTAATAGTGGCCTCTCACCTAAGAAACTATAAATAGAAAAACTGAAAGGGGAATGGCAACAGGAGATGGTTGAGCTAGCACAAGTTCAACAATCAGTGGTGCTGTGGAAGGGCAAATATTGTTCAGAAAACCTCTCAGGTAATACCTGTGGGCTCCATGAAAGACAATAGGATTTAGAAAATGTCAATGAGATTAAAAGGAAATGTTCAGCCACTTTCCTAAAGAGAAGAGGGTGCTTAAGGTTAAGGATACACCTGCAAGGTTTTGCTCATCTGAGGTTTTAAATCTCTCCCCTGTGTTGTTCCCTCTCAAAAGCCTATAAATGTTAGAGATTAGGAGAGTGCTCACCAGTTCTTTTAGATGGATTAACTCAGGCTATACTCCTTCATGGTGACACAGGGATCTCTAGAGACCCTTGAATGCTTACACTGTAGCAAACTAGCAATGACTATACTTTTTTTTGTTATCCCCTTTTAATTTAGCAAAACAAAGCCTTGCCTCTTCTCCCCATCTCTTCTCTGACAAGATGATCCTCAAATGACCGGCCTTTTAAAAGAGAGGCAGTTAATTATCAGAGGTCATTTGACCTCCTGTCGGGTCCTTATCTTAGCTTTGTGTCTGTATGTTGTCTATAATTCAGTACTTTAATAAAACAATCAAATCATTGGTCACTATAGTGAAATCTTCATTAGTACTATTTCTCTGATAATTTCCACCGAAATCAGTGGCAAACCCACAGAGAGTTGCTAGTCTGGTTTATGGAAATAGAATCCTACTTCTTTTAGGAGCAAGTGGAACACTGTTATCAGGGTACCTCCAGCAGACAGGAAAGCCTATTTCAAGTGTCAAATCTCAACCAAGAACGTAGGTAAATTTCCATTTTTGTCTGCTGGCAGAAGGAGTGAAGGAGGAAATATTTATCCCAACTTCTTGTGTTGTTCATCCTCAGTGGTTTTACTGCTTAGATTCTAGGTGGACAAAACCAGCTTGCTACATCTCACTCATCTGTTGGGGTGAGGCTGTGGAAAATTCCTGTTTTCAGTAGGAGAAACTGCCTAAATAAGAAACGAGCTCCAGAGGTACATATGCAGCACAGCACTGCAAATCTTGCCTTTTTTGGAAACCTGGGTTAATTTATGCTCCTTCCTCTTCTTCTGCTGTCTGTGGTGCTTCTGCTGAAAGGAAGTCCTTTCAGGGAGGAGCAGCACAGTGACCAGTCTTAGCTGATATGTTGAATTGCATTTATGTAAACTGAATGAGCAAAGGTCAGAAGAGTTAAGATCAGATACTCTCCATCTCTAAAAGCTGTGCTCCGTGTGGTGGTTTGGTTTGGAAATGCATTTTTCATATGTCTAATAGAAAGATGTGTTCTATTAATTTCTGGTTTTAGGTGGAGAGGCTTGCCCATGATTACCAGGGGAAGACAGCTATAGCAGCTTAGAAAGGTATGCATCATACTTACCAGAAATATGGGTTAAAGAAATAATTAATCTCTTGGTTCTCCTCACATTATGATTCATATTTTTTATTTCTTGTCTGTACATAATTGTTTCTTTGTGGGAGAATAGGTCTACATTTTTAGGAGAAGTAGCCTCTGTTGCTGAGGTAAAAACTCACCAGTTTTCCTCACATTAATAATAATATTGAGAAAAGAAACAACTCTGAAAGCAGCACACTGTAGCAACTTACAAGTTTACTTAAAGACTTGTTTTTGTTTAAAAAGCAAATAAGTTATAAAATAACTTTGACAGAGCCCCTTTTCCCAAAAACCTTATTTTTCCAGAAAAGCTGATCAGCCTCTTCGTCTCTGTAAACAAAAAAGAGGACTCTTGGAAGCTTTTTAGGCTTTTGAAATTCATTAGGCAGTTACCTAATAGCAGTACTGACATGCTATGAGCCAGTGCTGAGGCATGTAATTTGAAAGGCATGAGAGGAGAAAAAAATAAAAGCAAGGGTAAATTGCATTAAAATTTATCAAGCAGAATTCTAGGGAGGAGGTAGTAGATTCACACTGACTGGAACTCCAAGGCACAGCCCTTATGGATTCTTCCTTGTGGCAGGTTTACAGGCCACAGGGAAGGGAGATGGTGACAAACCGTCTGACTGGGCTTGGTTAGGGTGGTCACTCGAGTCTCATGCTCAAGGGCAGAGCCCATGGAATGGGTCATTATCCTGGCCTATAGCCTGTGGCAGTGGACATAAAATGGAGACCGCATGACCTGCTGTGGCATTCCTGATATCCTTCTCCCCAAAAGCCCTTGAGAGGTGCCTCTGTGGACAGATGCAGACTGAGGACACATAAACTTGTGGGTTTATGTCAGGTGACGTGGTGGTGAGGGATCTGTAGTTATGGCTCCTGAAGGCAGAAAATGTATGCCACAGTCAAACCATCACAAACAGAGCTTTCAGCCCTTCACTTGGCGTTCTCCAAAATCCAAAGAGAGAGCAGCACATACCCCTGGAAGGAGTCAAAGGTCTGGAGAAAGGTGCCAGGAACAGGCCAGATGAAGCCCTCTCTGACAACACCTGCTTTGCTGAAAGCATCTGATGTGGCTGTTTGGGGTTTAGATCTTTAGGAAGAAACACCCATTATCTAGAACGAGGTCTGCCCTGGAGCTGATTTAATTGAATATTTTTCCATCTTTTTCTAAAGACGTGAGATCAAGATGGAAACTGGCAAACACCACCCCTCTGTGGGGTGCAGCGGGGAGAAAAAGTGAGGTAGCAAATATTCTGGAAGTTGGAACTGTACCTCAGAACACTCATGATGAACTGAGCAAGGCAACAAACTGGTGTGAAATTCATGGTGTGCTACCTGGTAAGGAAAATGGAAAAGTTCTGCACCTCCACAGGCAAAATCAACTCACTGCCAAAACAGAAGACCAGAGAAGTTGTGGATCCCTGGAGTTGTTCAGGATCAGGCTGGCTGGGTCTTTGAGCAACACTGTCCAGTGGAAGGTGTCCCTGCCCATGGCAGGGGGGTTGGGAGAACAAGATGATCTTTAAGGTCTCTTCCAAGCCAAACCATTCTATGGTTCTGTGAAAAAGCACAACTGGCTACCAGAAAGAAAATGAGAGAGGATTAAACGTCATCAGAGGAGATAGATTTTTTTTTTGTTCAAGTCAGGCTAAATAGGACACTTTTTTAGGGAGACATATTGTCCATCAAAGGATGCCTAAAAACTCAAATTAAACAAAAATGTGTCATGAGTAGTATAGGATCTCAGCATGAGATTAGGACAATGTTAGCATTAACAGATGTAAGCAACTAGGTAATTAACTTCCACAGCTTTTTTTTATGGTCTGCAGAAAGATATAGGTTAGTCAGGAAATCTGATTTGTACCTATAGCTCTCTATTTACTGTCTAATGCACTGAGACTGGGCTCCTTTCTCAGTCACTTGTATTGTACTTAAATTTAGGCACCGAAGTGCCCCCAACAATAGCCTAAAACCAAGAGAAATTTTCAGATAGGATTTTACACTCCAGGCTTGGTATCGCTTCTGCCCTGGATGGAGTGGCTGTATCAGGAAATCCTGCAGCATTAGCCTATTTCTTTAATCTGGTATAATAAGCAGGAAAAGAAACATTAAAGAGTGATGTGCAGGAAAGGGAATGAAAGTCAGATTCCCACAGATGGAAAGGGCTCTGGTGCTGGGAAGAAATGTGCACATGAAGCCAGCTTGATGTGCTGCATCCCTTGAAAAAGGGAATCCAAGCTAATCTCTGAATTTGTAGAAGAATCAAATTAAATTTAACTGAAGTCACCAAAAAATATTTGCAGTGCAGCATGTCTGCAGCCTCAGAGAACCCAGTCACCTGTAAACCTTGATGCTTAATTGCTTTCTCACATATGAAATTAAATTCAGTTCAGCTTAATTTCCTACAAAAGGGAGAAATGATGATTTGCTTCTAGACCAGTCTTACCTGTAGTTAGACATCAAAGCATTTTCTACCAAGGGGTTCCCCCCCAGCTCCATCTGCCTTAGGCCACCAGTGAACGCACCCTCATGAACACAAACCTGATGGTAGATGAAGAAATCAGCAGTTTGCGTTGATAGGGCTCCTTCCTTGCTCAGCAGGAAGAAAATGCAGCAGTGTAAATCAGGTTCTCCCAACTTCTTCCCTGATAAAATTGCTGATGAGGACAAAGCATGATTTCTGATTCAAAGACCACCTTTTTTGTTTCATGAACATTTCTCATGACCACGTCAGGACACAGCCAAGGGAGGACACAGTGGGAATGTGTTTTAAATATAATGAGAATGGACTGTGGACCGAGCTTCAGGTGTGTTCAGCTCAGCTCACCCGTGTGCATGGCTGTCTCTCCTCTGCGTCAGCAGTTTCTCTCCACTGTGTACACTGGCTGCTAATGTCAATGATCTCCACCTCAGCCCTGTTAGCACTCACCATAGGAACTAGTGTTTTATTAAAGGTTTCCTTCCTGGATAGTCTTTCTTCAGTTGCTTTTGCTATTGATCCAGTCAAAGAGATGAGATCAAAAATGAGTGAAAGGACACACAGTGCTTCAGTTTTTAAGACATTTTATTTTTGTAACGTCAAAAATTAATTTTATGAATCATCTGCTGAATTTGATGTGAGAGCTCTTTCTCCTTTCTTTGACCTGAAAATTCAATATGAAATGAGAAAGGAGGGGAAAATGTACTAATTTTTCTTTGTATACCTTATAAAGTTATTTGGAAAAAGTGTCTGCCACAGAGGACTGTGTGTCGTGACAGTGTGAAGTATGTGCAGCAGCATGGTTTACATTGGTGATTTGGGGGAGCCACCTGTTTCACCTTGGGCCAAAGATGATCCCAGCTTGGCACCTGACCCACCCAAAGCAGTGCCCTGTGGCTGTGGGGTGTCAGGGGCATTGTGCTGAGCCACAGCACCGTACGCTCAGGATGGCTGCTCCTGCCCTCAGCACCTCCATCTGAACATAGCAGAGCTGCTTGTCTCCTGGCTGGGCCAAGAGGGCTTGGGACTTAATTCATGCCCCAGAGCCGGCCCTCCTGATGTGATATTATATCCGTTACAAAACACTTCTTACAGCCTGGAAGATGTATTGCCAACGACCACTTGCTCTTGACAAGGCTCAGATTTGACCAATGTTTCCTTAAAAACATGGCATGACATCCCCGACAAATGACCACAGGCTGGATAACCAAGAAAGATGTGATCAGGTGGTTCCCAGCCTAAGAAGTGCTATAGATTATGTCAGCATTGACATTCACCATAGTATATATTATTCCCTGCTTTTTTTGGTGGGGGGCAAAAGGCAAGGGGGAGTGACAAATAAGGGCATCCATTCCTTCAGAAGAGATCTTAAAGTGTAGGCTGTTCCTGCAGTTTGTTATTTCTGAAAGATGAGAAAATGTGCAGCAATCTTATGCTTGTTATGAGAGCTTAATTTCTTTTTCCGTTTTAATTTCTACTATTTTCTGCTATTTAATTCTGCTTCTTCTAGTCAGGTCAGTCTAACAATGTGTAATGCAACAGTAGCTCACTAATTTGCAGTAATGATTAGAAACTCTTTTGAAAATAATTAAATTTGCAAACTAACAAGTAGATAAGCAAATGGAAACGTGCAATCAGTCAAAAGGTGTGTTCAGCTCATTTATGTTGTCGTCCCTGATTTGCTGTTTATGACAATGGTATGTTTTCGAGCTGCTGTACTAAGGCAATTCCTCATGTTATGCTCACCAGCCCATGCGCTGTAGCTAGGAGAAATGATGCTATTAATAGGAGACTGCAGTACCTTCCATTAAATTAGATGAGAGGTGGAGAGGCTGCCAACTTCTGTTGCAGATTATAAAGTGTGCAGTCTAGCAAGTGCATATGAGCTAGATGCAAGTGCGAATATATTGCCATCTATGCCAGGTGCATTAAAATGTCCAGACATCTACCTTTTTGCCATTTCTGCTGCCATGACGGAGAAATAAACATGAGTCATTTGGTGAAACCATAACAATGGTAAGGACTTCTATCTGCTTTCACCATGATCTGTGGTAATAATTGTTGTTAAAGAAACATAATT
Source organism: Aleadryas rufinucha (assembly GCA_013397815.1). Lineage (NCBI taxonomy): Eukaryota > Metazoa > Chordata > Aves > Passeriformes > Aleadryas > Aleadryas rufinucha. The sequence continues at coordinate 805,387 of VZTH01018474.1, read as the reverse complement.
GCAGATTTCCATCTTTGAGCAAAGTGGCATCTTAAATATGCTTCAGCTACCATTATAAATGAAGGTGGAGCATGACCAAAATGGGCTGTCTGTACAGAGGGAAATGTCCTCTCATGCAGAGAGATGTGCAAGTGCCTGAGTGGCGACAAGGCCTGCCAGACACAGCTGCTCAGGAGGTCACAGTGTGGTGCTGCAGCATCTCCACCACTTCTGCCACCAGCCACAAGTTCTCTCCTGCCATGTGGACTGCACAAGCTGCCTTCATCTGGGGGTGCTGGCATTCCTGGAGTCAGTTATTCCAGCATTGGATTTGTATGGCTGTGGGGGTATTGCACCAAATGGGACTTGAATGGCAGCAGCTGCAGGGCTGGTCTTCATCACGGCTGCTTCTGGAAATGCTCAAAGGCTCAGTGGTGCCCTGGCAACTCACCTTGCCGTCATCTCTTTAGGGACAGCCGAGAGTAGCTGTTTTTTCCTGAAACTCAGAGTTGAAAGAGTACATGGGACAAAAGATCTGCAAAAACACCGGGATAAATAACTTATTGTAATAAATAACTTAATATTTCTGGATTTTTATTTTGAGCAGTTCTGATGTGCTAGGTGCTGCACAAGCTCATAGAAGACACAAAGCCTCTTTTGCAAATAGCTTCTATTTTCATGCCAAAAAGGCTGATTCAGGTAATCCATAAAACAGAGGTGCATATTATCTATACCTTTTTTTTTAACCTGACTGAAATATTAGCACTATCATTCAAAATACATCCACTGTATTAGTTTATGGGTTAACCCGCTATCAGGGTTGAAATTATTTGTTGTTTTTAAATTCATCCCTTAGCAACCTGAGATGTTCTACTCCTGAAATAGTGAAGCTGACCTTCCACGGCAACATGCCAAAAAAGTTTACTTGTGTTTAAAGAAAATACAAATAAATTATTGCTAGCTTTCTTCTAGGGTTGGAAGATGGGAACAGATTGCCAAACAATGGAGCATATAGAAATTTAGGACCATGCTTCTCAGCCATCATCTACTCTTAGTGTCACTTTCCTACTGTGACACTACTCATCTCTGTGTGCCATTCCCTGCTATGCAAAGCTCTCACAAAAGCTACAGGTACTGAGCAATCTGCTCTGGTTTTGGACTTCTTTCTTCTTTGAGCAGGGGTTAGATTAGATGACCTCCAGAAGCCCGTTCTAACCTAAATTATTCTGTAACCTCGTGATTAATGATCTCGCCTCTGCCTGGAAGCAGTAAGTCTTTAGTTCCACATGCAGATATCCAAGCTACTGCACTCAGCACTGGAGCTGGATTTTGCAGTGCACCTGTTGCCTGCATTTATTTCTCACTGAGATCTTACAGAGTTGAAAAATTCACACCAGCACAGCTCTCAAGTCCCTCCATCAGGAAGCAGATAGGTCTTATCAATGAGGAGACATCAGTGCTGGGAAACTTCTAGCTGTTAACCTCATAAGACCTGGCATGACTGCTCCTCCCTTAGGACCAGCCAAGAGAGGATCTCTCTGCTACCGGCACTGCTGGGAGGTTACCATAGCTATCAGATGGGTTTCACCTGAGTTCTTGGAGAAGGGGTATGCTGAAGAGCCCACTCAGAGGAACCTCCCAACCCCTCTTCACTCTTGTAGTCAGGATAGGATTCAAACCAAGTCAACAGAGATGAAAAAAAATTTTTATTTTTTGAGTTTGCTTCATTGAACTGCTGATTGCAGTTTGGTTTTAGCACATTAACAAAACCTGTGAGACTTCGGGCTTGATCACTTTGCAGAGGAAGCCTTTAAACTTTTGCCTCTATGTGAAAGAATAAAAAAAAGTTGGGTACTCACAGTTCTGCAATTTTAAATAAGGTCAGCATTTTGCTAGCTACTTATGCCTAATCCTTGCATATGAGAAAGGTTAATGGGATCATTACAAGATCAAATGTTTATGTGGCAGTGGATTAACCTTTATTTCTAACTCACTTTCTTGCAAATGTAAACTCTGTTCAGTATGGATACCTGCTAGCTACACTATGGCAATATGGGCAACAGTTCAAGCCTTCATTAAATGAGTGTTAAATTACAGTGATAATCATGTAATTTTTAAGCATTTCAATCCTTCTATATTGCCCATTACAACACAAGCACAAATGGTACATTCAAACTTCAAAAAACTTGAGTGAGAAGTAAGAACTGCCATTTAAAACCATTCTGAGAAGCTGGCCTTGATTTACTTTTATTCTACTTTCTGGTAAGAATTTTGTAACTCCCTGGGGAGGGAGAGATTTTCAGTTTAAAAATACAATTTAGATGTGGCATCTTTATTTCTCATCTAGACTGATCTTTTTCTTCAAACTGTCTCCAAAATGTATGCTACAAGGGCAACCTGTAATTGATGGGGATTTTTCTACCTTTTTCCTGTTTCTGAAGGATCTTCTGAAGGAGTCTTGTGTGATCCTGAAAGACAAAGTGGAGCCTTTGTGCTTTATTACAGCTAAAATGCAGCTTTAGATTGGGATCAGCCCCAAAGAGAAACGTCATCTGACATCTGAAGAGTACTCAGCATGGATGGGAAGCCTCTGGCGCTGCATTGGCCTTTGCAGAGTCACACAGCTGGAGAACTCGGATGCAGCAAGCTCTCACCTGTGCGTTGCTAAACTCCAATTACTGTGCTCACATCCTGCAGTCACTGGGATCCAAGAAGCCTGTGTGTGCTGATCAAGGCTTGAGGCTCATCTTAGCTATGTCAGGTTTGTGAGATTACAGTCTTTTCATTCCTTGCAAATGTGCAAAATCATTATGGATTATTCTTTTACTGCATGAGTCCTAAAGTCAATGGTTTTCTATAGGTTTGTCTTATTCTAGAATTTCAGCCCATTGCTTTTCTTTATATTTTCATTGTCACATACACTTGCTGTAAAGCTGGGGAGGGGAAGAGGGCAGATTCACATGAGAAATATTTTAATAAAGACCTTTCCCAGGGCTTTTTTTCCACAATGCCTCCACCTAGGTTCCATTTTGTGCAGCCATGCTCAAAGTATCACCCCAGCAGATAGACCTGGAGACCAGTTGCTAAAGATGAGGTGGGACTAGACAGGAGGAATCTGTTTACTTATCTGTTTGAAAGGAATTTCTGGTGAGGCTAAACTGAAAAGTACAAGTCACAAACCAACCTACAAACAACTTTGCCATTAATTGCTAAATAACATTGTGCTATGGTGAGGGTGGATTTATTGGATAGTGTCTATTTACAGACTCTGGATTATCAATGTTATGATGCTAACTACTTCACATTGCAGTAAAAATGTGTTTCCTTCCTTTATATATGGAGCATGAAGGAGAATACAAGAGCAAACCCAAATACCAGAATAGGGATTTGTTCAGTTCTGGAAAAATTACATGAGAAAGAAGATAATGGAGTAACAGTATTGAAAAAAGATGCTCATGAACATCAGGAACACCATGTGTATCAACTCTATCAATCTCCTTGGCTAAAGAATAGAAAAATAAGTACAACACACAATATTTTAAAGTTTTTATGTAACTACAGTCAGGTACTATGTTCTACCACCTCCAAACTTATTCAAGAAGTGTTATTTGAACTACATTTCTAATTTCCAAGTGTTAGGACAGAACTTTAGCAGATGAAAACTGACACAGCATGAAGCACCTACGGAGCATACTCAGGAGGGTAAGGTGAAGAAATGACATGTGTATCTATATAGTTCATTATTTTCAGCTCTGGATCTGATGTTAAGGCAGATGTTTAGCTTTGGGTTGTACTAGTTTAAATACTGGGATTTCTCCAGAAGAAAGGTTTTTATCAGGGAAGACCCCAAAACCAGTTCCTGAGGGAGCTTAAAGAAAGCCTTCCCCTTGTATTTCCCTAATGCGTTCAGAAGACTCTGCCTTTGCAAGAGACTTATAATCGTTTTTGGCTGTAGACTAGTGACAACCTTGGAAAGGCTGAGTTTTCACAGCAGAAGGCTCACTGAGGTATTTTTCATGCTGTTTAGGGGTAAGACATGCCTCATTACCCCATAATAACCCAAGAAATTTTGCAAATGCTCTAGAGAACATATTTTCAGCCCTTCAAGCAGAAGCTGAAGGTAAGAAAGGTCATATTCCTTAGCTCCTAAAATTGTTTTTTTCCACTGTTTTGATTCCTGCAAAAGTATTGTCTTCTATATGGTCTTCATCATTATGTGAGTTCCATTACACACAAAAAAGAGCGGGTTAAGGATATGATTAGATAATTCTGTGGCTTGAACTAGCCTTGAGCACAACTTATACATACGTTACAGATTGTGTCCAAGGTGCTGCTACTCCTTTTAAATATGACTCCGTGCCCTTTAAGAAGCTCTGAGGTACTTGAGGTGGCTGAGGAGATGCACTTGTTGTGTGTCAAACTCCCTGATGAGTAAGGCTGTACAGCTATACATGTTTCATCTCTGGCAGGGGGCAGGTCATCGCCTGCTATGTGTCAGCCCACATCTGGTGATGGGTAAGGTCACAGTATTGTGGGGGTGAAATAAAGGACTGTTCCAGGCCTCAGCATGTGTCTGAGGGGACATTGCTGTGGGAGTGTCCAGCAGTGGGGAATCACCCAGGACACTAAAGGAGTAAGCACAACATGGCCTTGCTACATGTTGTGTGCACTTAAAAGAAGAAGCAGCCTGCCCAGGACTTGGGAGAGTCCTTCAATAAATATTCTTCCATGTACCAGTCTTAGTCAGCTGTGGCTCAGGCAGCTACTCTTTATCCATCCTTCATGTTGCCCAGATACATAATTAGCTTCAGACTGTTGTATTTGTATAATTTGAAAAAGATAAACCACTGAATCATCATCATATTAGAGGGAGGCCAACCCATAATATTACTATACTTGCTTTTAAGAATTCAAGAATAATCAGAGAGATTAATCAGAGAGTTATGCTATTCCGTATTATCTACTGAGAAAGGTTTACAATCCTTCATTTAATATAGGTCTACATTGGGAAGGCTACACAGAAAAAAACCTTGAATGGTCTCCAAAGGATAGTCATGGATACTTAACCACAGAACAAAGTCTTGGACAGCAAGGTATTCCCTCACCTTGATTTAAAAACTTACATCAAGTTCACTCACACTTCAGATTTCATTAACTCTTGAAGATATTAAATTACTGTGTAGATAAGGAGATCTGCAGTGAGAAAGCAATCTATTTTAGCTGACTTTCTGATGGTGGAACATTGATTATAGAATTCCTTCTTTCTTAACATGACCCCAAAAGGAAGCTGGAAAAAGCAGAAGATACCAATACTGTAAAGAGAAAATATTCCCAGCATATCCCTCTTCTCCTCTCCCCTCACCTACCAGACACTCTAACTAATTATGATGGTATCCAAAACAGAGATGTACTTGATTTTCCTATCTGTCCAGGATGGGTGAAATCTGGTTTAATCTGTCCTCTTTTGTAATTCTTGTCACCCTTTGATTTGGAGGAAGCAGTTTGCAACAGTTGCAAGCATCCTACGAGAGAGATAAGAGGATTTACGACTATCAAGATACCAGCTGAGAATTTCTTCAGCTATTTCCCTGCTCTTTTTATTATCTACATCTTGAGCTTGACCTTTTTGCAGTAAAATTGCTGAAGAAGATATTTCTCTAGCATTTTTTTTCTGGAAAGTTATTTTATTTAGTTAGTTAATTAGTTATTTTTAATTTTTATTTTATTTTTGCAAAAGTATATGATCCTTCCCCAAGATCTGCTGCAAACATTTTTAATGGACTTGGGGCCAGATCTAGAAAACGTAAGTATTTAAGAGGATATAAATCCCCAGAGTCTTTGTAAATAAAAATGGCCACTTCAGAGCTGCTGAAACTCATTGGACATCTCTCTCTTTCACTTCAAAGCCAAAGTCCCCCAGGTCTGAGTATTTTGGGTTTGAATGTGCTCCCCTAGCTACAGTTCATGTGTTCATCCCTCCTGCCTGAACCCTGCTGGGGGCCAGGCACTTGTCAGAGCAGAAGTTCTCAGTGGGACCTTGCGTGGTACCATGCATGTACACTCAACATCTGGTCCTTCACAGAAAGCCTCAGGGGATACCTTGCTTTTAAAAAGTAGGCAGAGTAAGAGCAGTCATTGCATACCTTGCATGTAAGATATTACCATTTCCTGTTGCATCCCTTGCCCATTCCCAGTCTACGGGAGTCGAATTCCCGACAAAGTGCCCCAGCCAGAATGGCTATAAGATTTGATAACCTTGACCATTTCTAGTTTCTAGGTAGACCCTTACAGACATGCTCATGCCTGCAGACACTTCTGATACATAAGATACTTTAAAGTGGGATTTTCTTAGAATTGCCATGGAGCTCAGTGTTTAGCCCACAGGAATGAAGCCTTTGTACATAAATTCCTTGGGTAACTGAAAAAGCCTGTGTTTGGGCACCTGGTGTAAGGAGGGGCCATATAAAATGAAAAGACATTCCAGATTCACATACACTGAGTTCCTTCACTCTCTTACAAATGTACTGGTGCATTTTCCTGCCAAAGTAGTCATCAATACAAAAGTATTAGAGGTCACACACAGTTTCATATGGTGATGTCTATAATTCTTTTATCATGGTATTTTACTGGGAAAACAAAAAAAAGTGAGATGGCTGCTGAAGTAAGCTGAATCTATTCTTAGACAGAAAGATCTGTTGAATATGTTTGTGTTGTTTCACTGTTGATGTGATATACCAGGAGTATAGTATAGATACTGACTGAAATATTAATACCAGTAACTCATGGTAAGTGCTTGTGATTATGGACAGATCAAGGCTGCCTGGTAGTATGCAGGTTTGGGGAGCTTCATTAGAAGGATAAACCATAACAATTTCTGGGGAAATGTGTGAATAAAAGAACAATTTCTTCCCTAATAAGAGCCAATTCACCATTTACATGGTTTTAGCAACAGCAGGTGGTTTGTGGGATTGTGGGATCAGTTAAAATGAGCTAGGGGAGGTGACCTGGTTCACACCCTTGCTCAAAGCAGGGTAAGCTATGGCATCAGACAAGACTGCTCAGGGATTTGTCCAGTTGGATCTTGAAAACCTCCAAGGAGGGATACTGTACAACCACTTTGTACAACCTGCCCCATTTTCAGACTGTCCTCATGGGGAAAAAGCTTTTCCTTATATCAAGTCTGAAACTCCCTCATTCCACGTGTGCACATTTGTATCTCATTCTTCTATCCGGTACCACTGTGAGGAATCCAGTTCTATCTCCTTGATGACCCCTTGCAGGCAGTGAGGGGCTGTTAGGTTCCCCTAAAGTGATCTCTTCTCCAGGCAGAAGCAGCCCAGCTTCCCCTGCCTCTTCTCATACTCCAAGGACTCCAGTACCTACTGCCTTGGTAGTAAAAATTGCTTCCAAAAGCTTCCTCCAGTTTTTCTGTATGTTTCCTGCATTGCAGGGCCCAAAACTCAATGTCCTCTCTAGAGTGATGAGTGCCACACAGAGAGGGATGATCCTTTCCTTGATCTGTGTGCCATGCCCCTGCTCACACACCCAGGAGCTGTTAGCTCCCTTTCCTGCTGGGCACATCACGTGCTCACATTCAGCTTGCTGCCTCCCAGCCTCCCAGGGCCTTTCCCACAGAGCTGCTCCCCAGTACTTCCATCCTTTTCTGGAGAAAACCCTTAGATGATGCCCTTATATTAGGCCCCTACCTTGCAGATGTTTATCTTTTCCACTGTGTCGGGTGGAATGCAAACTGTCATCCTAACATGTATTCCTCACAAAGGGTTAATTTAGTACCCTTGCCTTTACTGGGATGAGTCATGAGTCATGAGTTACTCATGTGCATAAATGTTTTCAAGATCACGCCTGGAGCATGTACCTGGGTTTGGAGGATTTTGATTGACAAATTTATTCTGTTCTCTTTTCTTTAAATATTCATTTGTTAACTTAAAAATCCACTTATTCATACATTACTCATTAAAATATGAATAAAGTTAGTTATAAAAGGTCTAACCTATAAAAAACCCACCCACTTTTTTTCTCAATTATTTTGCAAGCTCTTAGGAAAAGTGTTATTCGCATTATATTTGAGGGATGCTAATGATTAACAAGGTTCATTATTAGTGGTGTATGCTGATATTTTAGCACTTTGAAGATGAAAACTCTTGGCTTTTCATCAAAATGATTAAACTGTTATCTCTGTCCACTTCAAAATCCTTTAAATAAAAGATCATTTATTAGTAATAAAGGATTAAGCTGTCTAGGTATGATGCAAGGACATCTTAATTTTCATTGCTTAATAAAACAAAGTGTGAATTCCCAGATTTCTATCTTTCATTTTGGTTTTGTTTTTTTTTCTCTTGAATTTCTCTCAAGGTCTCTCTATAATTACTTTCAGCTGGCAGCTAATTCACCTTAATTATTGCACCTTCACAAGTGCATCTTCCCACCAAACACTGCAAAAACTTAATATGCTGGGTCATCTTTGTGAAAAACATTCCAAGTTTGATTATTTCTTGATTTATTGAAGCAAAATTTGCTTACAGAGAACAATTCCAGGTTTGAGATTACTTTACGCAGGGAATCTTTTGCATTAGTAAAGAAAAGTGATGGGACCTGGTGGGTTTTTTTGCCAGGTAACTGCCTTTGACTGGAGATATAAATTACCTCTGAGAATGTAGTCCAAATACAGAATGAGCCTCATTCTTTTTTGATAGCAAAAAAAGAGGACCATTTCCTTCATCTTCTCCCCTCTTCCTCTTCTCAAAGAGTGTAACTTGTAGTCTTGACTCTGAGTCTGAGACATAGATACCTCAGTTGACAGGCATGTTTCTTATGTTCTGCTTGAGCTAAAGACAGTGAGATGGGACAGTGAGACCCACGGCTGTGGAAACACGAAAAAACAGGCTTTACCTTCCTGTAGGAAAGCAAAGCCTTGGGGTTTACAACTCGAGGACAGTAACAGTGCTACATATTTCTCTGAGGCTCCCTCCTTCCCCTTGGACTCCCTCCTTCTGCTTGGTGCCAGGGAAGGAAAGCTGAAACATTTGTGGAATTTCACATGGACTTTGCTGCTGTTTGAGGTCTTCCTCTTGGAATTAAAAGCTTGGTCATTAAAATTTCATGATGCACTTCCAAGAAAAATGCTCCCTGTTTAGTAAAATAATTAAAAGCCTACATGGTCTCTGCAGTAAGTGGCTATGGAGGGATGAATGGGAGTGCTGTAGAGGAAGTATGCTTGCTTTAATCAGCATTACATCAACCAAGTGGGATCCATGCAGGAGAACTGCTAAAAATCTATCATTCAGTAGGGCTGCACCATTTCCAGACCCTTGGGGAGTGCTCCATGATAATTTTGCATTTCAGACACACTATGGTTGGGTCAGACCAGAGTGAATCTAAGCCATATTCCTCCCCAGGGTGCTTATATCATTCTGAATAAATAAAAACTTCCTACAACAGAGTATAATACATCAGAAAACCACCCCTCTGTCAGCCTTCAAGGTATTTCTGTCAGCCTCTGTGCTATTTTAAGCTCCTGTATAGGTGGCAAATGCTTGTCTTGGCACTGAACCGCAGTGACACAAATGCTGCATTTCAGCAGCAAACAATGTTGAAAGGGAGGGCAAGGGAGCTATGGCATTCACTCCTCTGTACAGAGAAAGGGTATCTTTTTAGATTTTTTTAATCCATCCATCCCTACAGCCCTCTCTGCTCCTTCAAATGCATATAGGCTACTCTGACTATCAAATTGTCTGTGGTGGGCACTAAAATTGCACTGATGGCTTCTGGGAGACGCAAGTCAGCAACAGGTGCCACCGTGAGCAGCAACTTAGAAGTGTCTAAAAATGTGTGGAAGTGGGAGAGGTTTGTCATTCAACCCAAAGGCTCCCAGTAGCTCCTGCATATAGTGCTGAGGCTGCCTAGATTATACCTTGCCAAACTGCAATATTCAGCTGCCTGCTTTCTAACTTTCCATATTGCTGTACTCAAATTAATGGCATGCAGTATGTTCCAGAGCTTGTGCACTGCACTGCTTGTAACTGCTGTTGTTCACCACAAAAGCTTCTTCCCCACTAGAACTGCTTCCAAACATCCTACAGCTGCTACCATGGCAGCAAATAGAACAATGAATTTTTTGTGCAAAAACCTTATAGCATGGACCTCTAGAAGAGAAATACAGAATTCCCAACACACCTGGTTGGAAAAAAAAATGGCTTCTGGAAGCTGCTGTAAGATGCATTCAATTTACTTAATTTGCAGAGAATCTACACCTTCTTTCTGCAAGATGAAAAGTGTTTGGCTCTTTTTATAAGCATGCTCTGCTTGGTCTACAAACTGGACAGGAACCTTCAAAGATCTTTGCTTTTGATCCAGCCATTGCTATTAAGCAATCGAATGATTTAATTTTGGTTGTATATATGAGAAGTCCCATTGAAGTCACGTCTATAAAGTAAAACAAATCCTTAAGTGCAGCAATGTACAACAGTGTCAGAACTGGGCCCAGGAAGGTGATATTTCAGAAGCTAGGTAACACATTGGGAAAAGTTTTGGGGTGTGTTTTCTTGTGTGGTGGCATCTTCCTATTTATTATTTTGGGTGACAGGGCATGTTCTCTTCTGCGCTTTCCTCAGTACACATTGCAAGGTTTACATTTCCTCAGGGTCTTTTTCCTAGCCATGTTCTCCTGTCACAACCTACAATTTTTGTTTTGAGCTTAGTAGCAAAATGCACAGTAATTGGACTGCAGCAGCATATGATGAAGATTTTAGGTCTGCTTCACCTTTCTGTCACCAAGACCTCTGCATGACCCTGCTTCCACAATCTCTGCCTTCCCTACTTCTACTGGCTCTTGTGGGCTGTTAATCACTTATTGTTTCCCTGACTCTAATTAGGGGCAATCTAAAACAAGTTATTTATTCCAGTCATTTCTGGAAACTGTGGGTATAATATGCCCTGTACAATAACAGAAATATTACTCTAAAAGAAATGTCCATAGACAGATTTGGGGAGGGGACTTTCCTTACAGATTTTATAGCAAGCTCTATGATATTTCTTGCATGGATATTTTTGTGCAGTTTGACTGAAAGGGGAGGACATTTCCCAGAAAGAACATTGGTGTAATATATGGAGCACTTATTTGTTATTAGGTATGGAGAATTTTGAATTAGGCAACTATTTTCCCTGCTGCCCCTGGCGAAGTTCCCACTACTGGCATAAGTCACAACAGCAAAAACACCACCTCTCTCAGCTATAGAGGAGAGTTGCTTGCTTGCATAGGGGAAGAATTCAACAGCTTTGGATGGAAAGTTCTTTATCCTTTCTTTCAGTAGCGCTACTTTTAATGGCTTTGCAGTTCCCCAAAAAAATAAAGCTGTAAGTCTCATTTCTAAACTCAAGAATACACATGCATTTTTCAAAACTTAAGCAGGAATTTTACGATTTCACAGAACATCCTCAATTCATCTTGGTGGTCTTGTACCTGTGGCCCAGGGTAGCTGCTTTTCTGCGTCCTCTAAGGCATCTCAAGGCCAGGCTGTGTGTCTTTATTGTACCTGGGATATTCACATGCTGTTACTCTGAGCTGCAGAGCTGTGCAGGCATTAGCCATGCTCACCCAGAAGGTGAGCAACTGGGAAGAGAAGGATTTTACATGGTAACTGGGTATATGATTCTATGTATATGATACTAGAGAATTGATAAATATCCAAAGATTTTACAAATATTAGTTAATTTTCTGAAGCATGAGCAGGTATTTTTCTTCACTCAGTTTGTCTGAACAATTTCCTTTACCTGGCAACCTTTACTGCTCATAGTAGAGCTCCTTCCCCTCCAGTGAATTCTCAAAATTTGGTCTTTCTGGAGAAACTGTTACTGTAGCCTGTTCTTTGAGGAAACAAAAATTTTAAAGTCAATGATTTGAAAGCACACAAACATTCTCTGGATTTATGTCTTACTTCTAGCCATTCTCCTTATCTCACTGCTTGTTTCTCCTGACAACCCTCTTGTACTGTTGCAGTGAACACTTTTTTATGTAGATCAAAATACAGTATTCATAAATTACTCCAGAACAGCTCCATTTCAGTGTGTGTTTTCTGTCTAATGCAGCCAAAAACTTCAAGATATACTCAAGACTGTGTCATTCAAGACAGGAGCCTAGCTTAGTATTCAGCCAGTGCACTCTAGCCACAAGGTATTTTTTCAGTCAGTGTTCTTAATCAGTGCAAAGTCTGAAATAGATTAACAGATCTAAACTCATTAAAGACACCAGTACCAACCTTAAGAGTATATATGAATTCTTCAGATCATCTTCTGAACTCCAGACTAAATATTTTTTATTTTCAAGTGCTTTCTAAAATTATCTTCATCGTAGGTATTTGAGTTGCTTTTGGTATGAAACCAATTTTCTTTTGCCATCAAAAATAATCATGCAGAGAAAGAAATATGTTCACTAATCATAGCCTGTTATTCCTTTTTATTGCTAATCAAGCTTTTTTTGCATTTCTGAGAAATATCCTGGTGTAGAGTCAATGAGGGATTTATATCATGTTGTCCCCATTTCAGTGTGTGAGAAAAGAATAAAGTGAACAGTGTGCAAGGACCCTACATGCTGATTGATTTTGTGTAAATAATTTGGTGAAAGTTTGTGGAAATGGAGTTGATCAGCAAAAATCAGTCTAATTTGCCAGGTCCTGTCACTGCAAAGTAGGGCTACATTTACTGGGAAAAAATATTCACAAAATTTCTCACTACCTAAATTCTGTTTCTCACACTCTGACTTAAAATAGATTTACATTGGAAGATGACTGTGCTAGAATCAAAGTGCCTCTGGTTCTTTACAGAAAATACAAAAGGCCATGTAATTTTTATGTGAAATTTATCACCTTTCAGCTCTCCTGCCCCATCGATATGGCACATCAAAAATACTTATCACTAAGGGGTTTCAGTGGCAAAGCATTTTATAATTGCTAATTACACCAAAATAAAAAGTGCCTGCAGGCTGATAATTCCTTCTTCCTCTGACCTTTCAGACTTTCATATTTCTCTTAATTCCTTATCAGAAAACCAGTAAACACCCAGAGTGTTTTCAAAACATGACTGGTCTTTTTTTTAGATCAAATAAGTCAGATTCATAGATTTAACACAGTGTTTCCTTTTTTGTCTTTCTGTACCCAGTTTGGCGTCAGAATCTTCCCATTGAACACTTTTCAAATTAAGATCTTTCTATGAAAGTTTTAGTTTACCTGACACAAGCACTTTTTAAGAAATGTCCTATGTGCTCACTAAAACAACTGTGTTAAAATGTTTGTAGGTGAGACAGACACAATATCTATGTTAAGATATGAAAATGGAAATTCAGAAACCTGTGGGTTTTCTTTCTGTAGCTTACTTTGGGATACACTTTAGTAGTACTTTTAAAATACAATATTTTTTTTTTACAGGCAATGTTACAGGAAACTAAGAAACTTTCCCTTTTTTCTTTGTGTCCATTGTTAATATGCACAACAAATTACGACCTTCTCTTTCTCCCCGTCCCAGAAAACATCCCCCTGCTTCAGAAATCCATTTATACTTGGATAGGAAGAGTAATTTAAAGCATAGGAGAAAATGAGTCAGGTGATCTGAAATGTTCAGAGTAAAAAGGTATTTCCAGAGTTTACATGTATTTTTAAAAAGTTTCTTTAGGCATTATGGAGAAGAATAAATACTTTGCTTTGTTTTCCTTCAGAATACAGGTCATATTAATGCTGCCATTCTTTACAGACACAAACAAAAATCCATTATGTGCAAGTAAGGTAAGTGTATGATTAGAGTCAAATAGTTCACTGATCTAAACATTGAAAATATCTATGTGCACATCAACTTGACAACTGATTGGGGTATAACACTGGCACACAGCTCCCTCAGTTCCAAGTGCTGTATAGCCATAGCTTCATCTCATTGACTCAAACTACATTATTACATGAATGCATCACTACCACTTAAGTGAATTATTGATCCACATCATTTCTGTCCTTTGTTACTCATTCTTACACTAGGTCATTGAAGTGCTGTGATTACAGAATATTATGGTTCTAGACTGACCTTTGGGTGCTCTTATAAATTACTGGTCTGATTTTCAGAAGTTGGGGTTTTTTTTTTTCTGTTTTGGGTGAATTAAATTTTCGACCTTATTTTATTTCAAATTATTGGGTTTATGTAATTTTGTCATCATGGCAACATTGCAGGTGATTAGAGAGATGTAGTGTTTCTAAAGAACCAAGAAAAAAAACACTATTAAAAAAGAACCACTTTCCCTTTGATCAGCAACCCATAGAAACCTGCTGGCTTCTTTCAGACTTTATAGCTCTTTTAATTAACTTAGAACTGGCTTTGCTATTATACAGAACTCAACCACTGTAAGAATGTTAAGGCGATAATAAACATCTCATTTAAATCCACTAAAGAGAGAAAAAAGTAATTTACAACGAGATCTCTGTCCTTAGTTTACCCTTTTGTGTCAAACATTTGGAGAACATTTGGGAACTGACACAGTTTTTCTTAGGACATAAAGGAGTCCCTCTGGAGGAAGCAGGCTCACTTAGTGAGTGAGATGAGAAACATCCATTCTTTGTTGCCTTAAATATGTCTAAGAAGCTGGGATCAGTATCAGCCTGCAAAATTTTCTACATTTCCATTTCCTTCTTTTAGTGAATGCAACTCCCAGGTTTAGAATTACAGTGACCTTCTAATTATTTATTAATTTCTTATATTTTTCATCTGAAACCTCAATGCACCCATGACTTTTAATCCATGAATTTCAAAAAGGGGAAAAATTTGACACAAATAAATTTCTTCTGACAGAAGAAATGGTGTTATCTCTATGGTATGGAAGAAAAAGGGATCTCATTATTTTAACAAGTTTCATGGTTACCTTTAGGCAAAGAAGAGAGGAGTTTAGAGAGGGCTTAGAAAAGAGCATTGGAAATAATCCAGAAATCTTGAAAGCCTGCTTCCCACAGCAAGGAATTTAAGAAGTTCAATTTATGTATTTTTTTAAATAGTAGTTTGAGAGATGATTTGATCAAGTGTGGCAAGTATCTCCATGAATAAACAATTGCAGGTGCTGCAGAGGTTGTTCATCCACTGATGATCAGCAAGAGGCTGAAACTAATCAAGTTCCAAACAGAAAAAAGTGGGAATTTCTGGCCATGATTGTACCAAAACTCAAATGAAGGAGATAGAATCCAGGTTGCTTAATATCCATAAATCCTGGATAGATACATTTATCAAAACTATTCTCTAATTTTTTCAGATTTTGCAAACATAATGCAGGCAAGTGGACTATTTGATTAGCCCTTCATATCCTGACAATGCCTCCTACCACAGGACTGGCCAAACGATATTTTTCATCTCAGATGATAATATTCAAATTTAAAATATGCATTCTGAATGAATTTGATAAGCAATGATTTTTTAAGTGGATTAGATGCATTTTCCTTTAATAACTTAATTTTGATTTTTCAGTGGCTAAGTTAATATTCTATCTTTATAGAGCTGTTTCACGATTAAGACCTACAGGGTGCACCTAGGCCTAGCTGCAGGTCTGCACATTCAGCAGTGTCCATGCCAAATCCTGCCTTCCATTCATCCCAATCTGGGACCATTTCATTTCACACCACTTCACTTTGGCTGGGTAGTCTTGTTCTAGGAGCTTGGAAACACTCTGGATGTTCTAGCTAGGGCATAGCCATTGCAATTAGAAAGTGGGAAATTGCTCTACAGGTGCACAAGCACACTTACATGGTATCTGCAGTGAGAAGCTGAGAACTTCCTGGAACGGATGTGTTTTCCACCGAGGGACAAAGATCCTTTGGGGATTCATACTGCTGGTTGCTGACTACAGAGACAACTCTTTGGCAGGCACTAGGCAGTGTCCCTTTGGGGAAGCAGCACGAGGGATAAGAAGGCACCTTAGGATGTGGTGGTTATTACACAGCTCCTTGAAAGCCTGAACCCTTTCAAGATTTTCTGTAAACCCTCTAAACCCTTCTCTTAATTACGAGTTGTGCTGATCCACTCAGGAACAACAGCAATCCTGTATGATTTGTCGCTATTATCAGCTAACTAAAGCAGTTTCAATATTGGACTGAATCAATCCAGAGGACTGAAAAGACCTGCAACAAGATATGCCATGTAAATTCCAACAAAGAATAAATTAGAGGTAATCGTGAGCTGTTTCTGGATATTGTGTGAACAGGAGAAATAGCTATACTATTATAGCTCTTATAATACATAAGAGCATGATTCCTTTCAAAATAACTTTTTTGGTCTTAGTCATGAAACATTCTACAGAGACAAATTGTCTGCTCGTAAACCTGGTCCCTAATGCAAGCAGCTTTCCAGGAATGGGGCAGGGTGTTGCTTTGTCCTCTCCCCACTGTCACTAGCCTCAGTAGTCTCATTGCAGAAATGTTGTGCTTTCCTATGCTATGTTAATAGCTGTCACTGTTGCTAACTTTAAAGTACTGCTGTACTTGGCACTTTCATCTCTTCCATCTCACTTGCCAGTAGCCCCAAACTGCTTGCTGAGGTGGAGAAAGAATTAATTAATTCAAGCTCCATGATGAGACACATACCTGGATTCTACTACTAAATTTATTTCAAGTTCTTTCTCTTGCTGCTTGCTGTTGTTTCAAAAAAGGTTGAAATTTTGATGCTGATGGTCATTATGGGCTGCTGTCTGAACAATGTTTTACTGTTCAGAACTAAAAAGGAGAACAGCTATTTTCAAAATGCAATGTGGGTGCCACCATTATTTCACTCCAGCAGCTTCATTCCATTGAAACAGTGATGAAATTACCAAAATATTGGCTCAGAGTTCTTGCTTGTATATGTTCTCTCATAAAATGTAAAAATTCAATGCACAAGAGAGTAAAATAATGAGATTAACTGTATGTCTTTGTGTGTCTTTAGCTATTTACAATTATGAGAAAAATAGAGCAAAAATAGATTAAATTCTGTGTGCTTTGTAGGAGTTTGGTATCTCACTGGATGTCTTTTAATGTCTAAAGTTCTGTGACTCTGGAATAATACAGTGGCTTTCAAATCCAAGTGCCAACCTGTGCTTCCAAACTATCATTGAATGAGTTGGCAGACTTCCTCTTTTTTATTTCAATGGATCATTTGATCAAAACCAACAAGTTGCAAACCAAAAAGTGTTTAGCTTATATATTTGTTAGGAGGTGAAAATTTTACATGCCGTATTTCTGCATAGGCAACATGATTTGTACAAGTCTCCAGAATGCTTCATTGATTCTAATCCACTTCATAGTCCACTGGGTATGAAATAAAACCAGAAGAAAATTGGTGTTGACTGTCACCTTTTCACTTCAAGGGCCTATTGTGCATCCCAAATATCTCTGAAGACACTGTGACGCATTACAAGGCATTCATCATGGGCATGAAATCACTGATGGTGTTACACGGAAGGCTTTAATACCATAGAGATTGTTTCTGAATTATGAACTTTGTGCTCTTGATGATAAGAAACATCACTGGAATGACTGTGGATTTTAAAAGGAAAGCAAGAACAGAAAGGAGTGGTAGGTTGCCACTCCTGCAACATTTGATGTTTGGTCTTGGTGGCCCAGCCACGTTGGTTCATGGGAGAGGACTCCAGAGTTAGGACTGTTTCAACATCCTGAGAACGACAGGACTATTCACTCGCTGTTCACACAGATTAAAGAGGGAGAGGAAGAAAAAGAGCTTTTACTAAGAAGATGCAGCCAACAACAGAGAGGCCGTTTCCACTCCATACACCTAGTTAGTTAGAGCTTTACATCCAAGTTGCTTCTGGCAGCTACAAAATACATAATAAAATTAATAACAGTTCATTGCCTCCAGCTGCTCACAAGAAACAGATGCAGCTGTGGACCTATTTAGTCAGCATTTCTTCCTTCCCAGTTATACCTCATCTTGAGCAGGGAATATTTGAATAATGAGTTGTGTATTTGACTATGAAGTAGGACAGATATAAATAAAATTATTCCTCTCAACTTCTGCATTTTACTAAGAAGCAGTTTCACAGTTAAGCACAGGAGATTAAGGACATTGTGAGGAATGTGCAGTTTTGGCTTCATTCATTTGGGACGTTTCCTCTCAGTTGCATCCAGGGTGAGATGAATGTGCACAGCGAGGAGAGTTTTTTGCCCTGACATGAAATGGCTGATCTTACCCTCCATCTTGGGCATACTCTTGGATTTTGTTACCTGCCTGAATCTTTCTTTTTCCTTTAAAGATGAGAGACAATATCATACCCATACTTGTGACCCCTCTGCCAAGGCATCTCTCTAGAAATTTTTGTTTGAAATGTTGCAGATCCCCTTTTCTGAAATGTGTTGTGACCCTGGCATATATTCACTGCAAAAACATTTTGAGGGAAATCACATGAGTTTCTAAGCCTATTAAAAACATGATTTACATGTCCTATATCATTCAGGGTAAAATATTTCCTCTTGCTGAAAAGCATCTAATTCTGTCTGAAAGTAGGAGCCAGTAAAAGAGGAATTTTTCCAGTGACCATTGACCTTCATATAAGGATAGCCAAATCAGCTTGGTAAATTAAGCCTTGGATAAACACTTTGCAAGACTTTAGAACTCCTATATAACCCAACTGACAGAAAATTGAGAGGTTATTCAGATAGGCAATTACATCTGAAATGAAAAACAGGCTGGAAGCATTCATAATTTAGAAGAAACTCATAAGTCCCAAAAGAAAGAAAAGAGAAACTATTTTAGGTACATTTCTACTTCAAATTAAACAGTCATATAATGGCTAGAGCTATGCCTGCAGCTTACATCACCAAAAAAAAATTAAATGAAATAATAATAGCAAAACATGACAGTAATACATTTAGACAGCCTTATTTAAAGAACCAGGGGACTGGAAACAAATGGTTACAGCTAGAGATAGAAATAGTCCAGGTAAAAGATAATGATAATAATGAAATATGAAGAACCAGGATAGGAAGAATTATAAGTGGCAGCACCAAAGGCTTTTATTCTGCAGCCCCCATGTCCTGACTGGCCAAAGAGGTGCCTGAGAAGGTCAACATCATGATGCTCTCACAAAGGAATCCCCTGAAGTTGAGCACTGGCAGGCTCATCCTCTTCCCTGCCACTTGCTGCTATCCGCCTCCTTCAGGAAGGACCTCAGGGAGTCCATCTTGGCCACTTTCCTTCATCGAGATTTTGGAAATTTTTAATCAGATGTGATTTGTTTGAAACTGACCAAAAGATTCAGACAATGTTTTGGAAGCAGGAGGGACACAGGCACTCAGCCACTGATCAAATACATCTAGTTACCTTGGGAACACAGGTAAAAATTAATGCTCCAATGAAGAATTTAACCAAAAAGCTACTTTTCTTTCGTGTGCCCTGTGATTCTTTGAGCTTCTCAGTCTTGGTTAAGTTTCAAGAAGGAAGGAGAAATAAAGAGCTTCTCTTCTCCAAAGGCTAGTGGATTGAATGGATCCAATCTCCTGTTTGCTGATGAAGCTGTTGAGTGTGGCTGTCTTTAAATTATATTTCAGTAATGGCTGCATGTTTATACAAAAATAAGGTACTACTTTGCACTTTTTTCCTTTTATTTATTTATTTTTTTTTTTAGATTTCCTCCTGTGTTTTGCAACCCAGTTTCCCCAGGAAACTGAACTTATACAGATCTGTGTGTCCATACACATTTCCCTCATTTGAGGGAGGGATCTGAGTCTCAAACATGTCTACGTTTCAATGAGTTGATTAGTGGGCTGGAGCATCTCTCTTACAAGCAGAGGCTGAGAGAGTTGGTCCTATTCAGTCTCAAGAAGGGACAGCTGAGACAGAACCTCACCAATGTATATAAATACCAAGAGAGGGGGTGCCAAAAGGAGGGATCCAGGCTCTTCTCAGTGGTGCTGAGCAATAGGACAAGAGGCAATGTGCAGAAACTGATGCACAGGAAGTTCCACCTGAATATGAGGAAGAGCTTCTTTACTGCGTAGGTGACTGCACATGAAAACAGATTGTCCAGAGAGGCTGTGGAGTTTCCCTCACTGGAGATATTCGAGAACTGTCTGGATGCAATCCTGGGCAATGTGCTCTGGGATGACCCTGCTTGAGCGGGAGGTTGGACCAGATGCCCCACTGAGGTCCCTTCAAACCTGACTGGTTCTGTGATTCTGTGAGTTTTATAAACAATCCATAGCTAGGAAAGTAAAAGTTGTGCGGCTACAGAGATTCACAGATTCATCTTACAGTGACTCATACCTTTCATATCATACCATACTCATACCATACTCATATCTTTCATTACCTTGCCTTTTTCTTAAGGTACTCGAGCTGACTTCTGCTGAGAAAGATACTTTTTCCAAATTTGCTAACATCTGCATTTCAGGGGTTGGTAACGCCACACATTTTTGAGAATGTTGCAGTTTAGTGTGCCAGAGACAATGTTTTCCACTCTGGAATAATGATTCCAAAAATGGGGAGAGAGTGTTGTGTCAAGCCAGTGTTATAGTAGTCACAGATTTAGCACTGAGCAAGATTGAGAGGTAAAAAGACTTGGTAATAAGAAAACATAAATTTGCTACTATGAAATAAAGTTTAAAAAATACAGTGAAATTATTGAGTTTATGCTTAATATAAGAAACTTTCTGTGCTACTCCAATATTTTCATGGCTTTGCAGGTCAGCCCAAACTGGCCTATGCACCCTGCCCTGGGCTTGTTAGGTGCTGGGAAGCTCCCAGAACTGTGTCTTTCCTGCACCCATCTGAGGCTGAGAAGTCAAACTAGAATACAATTTCTCTCTGAGGTTTTTTTCTTTTCTCGTGACCAGGCATAATCCTGAGTTCATGTTATGCCCCCTTCTGAGGGCTGCAGTTCCAATTCCCATTTCCATCTTAAACTAGAAGCAACAGAGACCTAGCTTTAGGTATCAGTCTGTTCTGTGCTGTTTACTGTGCCCTTAAAGCAATCCATAGATAGATCAACCTGTTTTGTCATGATGATGCCTAAAAAGGACAACCTGAAACAGAGACTAGACAGGGGTAGAGGAATAAAGGAGATATTTATTCAAAAGGCCTTCAGATGTACACCCTGGCAGGCCAAAGGCTACCAAGATGGACAACCAGTCACGAGTTCTTCACACTGTTGTAAGTTTGGTTCATTTGCATATCAGCATAAATTTGCCAATTAAACTTTAGCTAATAATGTAACCGCCCCCCCAACTTGCCCCCCTCCCTCAAGATGCTGGTTTACACATTTTGGCCAAGGACGGTCTGAGTGTCCGTGAAGAGCAAACCTGGAGAGGCTTTGTTATGTCTATCTTAGCATAAGAGAGCAGCAGCTAACAGGCTGCAAGACAGATCAGAGTTACACACTAGGAATACAGAGAATACAGAATTTGAAAAATATGAAAGCTAAAACCTAAGGCAGCAATGAGATATGAAATGTACAAGATTTATTACAGTTTTTTGCTATAGTCATGACTCTACATATGACAGTAAATCTAAAGGATGACAGATATAAGTGTAGGTTGTTTGGATGGCACAGCACTCCCATATGCTTTGTGTAATAGAATAACAGAGGTTTACCACCCTGCAGTTGAAATTGTTTTAGGTCTTCCCTTAGAATGTAAATACTCAAACTATTAAGGGCTACAGATACTTTTACACCACGAGTTTTAGCAGGTACAGACCTCTGATCCTCTCCATAATAGTGTGAAATCTGCTTGAGCATTAATTCTGCTCTTCACCGTGGTTTGGACAAGACAGTGTGGCCAGGCTGTTATTTAATTGGATTTTGAACATTTCATTTAGCAACAGTAGATGACATTTTCTCAGAAAACTTACTAGAGCGGTTTCAACTGTAAAACCTTTGAAAAGCATAGATTTTGCAAATTATATCCCTTGTACCACCATATAAGGGATATCTATAAATGCAGATCATTACTAAATCCCTTCAGGAAATATAAACAATGGCCGCTGAATATGTTTGGACAGGATTGGGTACTTTGGGTGAAATGGCTTTCTGGGACAGGATATGCTGTGGCATGTGTTATTAGCTGTTGACTCCCTTGGTTGATTACGACAGCTTTCATGTCACTGCTGAGCTCTTCTGAAGGGGAAGATTTTGGGTGCATGCATAAATATTAGGATGTCACAGTATAGTTCATTTAAATAATCAGTCAGCTAGCTGATAGATGACTGATGATATATTTGAATTAGAGAGAAACAGATTCAGGGTAACTCCTGGCTTGTTAACTGGAGTGCTCACCAGTTAATGTAAGTGGCTGAGTGTCACATTATCAAAATGGTGTCTGCTGGACTGGGTCTCTCAGGGCATATATAGGCACCACGAGGTTGAAGCCTGTATCCCACATAGGCTTCAGTGTCAAACAGGTCTTGAGAGTGATGCTCAGTTCTACCACAACGTCTCAATCCATGTCCCTCATCTTTCAAGTACGTGAACACTTAAATAGGTTTTTTTGTAAATGACACTCTTAAATGTAGTATCCCAGATTTAGATCACTGTAGATGCTGAAAACTTTGTTGCTGACCTTTTGCACCTAAATCAAAAAGTACAGTAAGTACATGACATTGAATTCAAATATTTCATTGAAAGTAATGAAAGGATGGGCCGGAATGAGTGGACCCACAGGAATGTGGAGTAAAAGAATTTCAAGAAGTGTGCAATTAATTACTGAGCTCTCTGAATGATGAATAATTGTATCATTATAAATATCCACTGGCCAATGCATTGGCTTGGAGAAGCCTTGCTGCAGGATGAAATATGCAAGCAGATTGAAACCCTGCTGCTTGCAGGGACATCATGCAGAGAGAGATGGGGACAGAATACAGTTTTCTTTGTCATGATGGAGCAGTTTCAACCCCTCCAGCAGCCTATCATTAGGGTGGTGGAAACAAAAGCTTGAGACACACCTGGCTCTTACTTATACTGTGCTGTAAAAAACACAGCACTAACTGGGTGCCCAGCTCCTTTGTTCCCTCCTCACAGCACCTATCCTCAACATGATGCCTGACCCCAAGGATCTCTGAAGCAGCTGCGTGGGCCAGCACAGCTGTTCCTTAGTGCTCAGGTGGAGCTAACAGACCCAAATCAGCAGTTACTTTCTAAAAATGACAATTTCAGCCCTCTTTTGCAAGAAGGCAGCCAGGTAAACTGTTACCGTGAAATGTGCTATATCTGGGCTTAGCACAGTGCGCTACAGTGAATATTTTGATTTAGCTTTCACAGCCCTGAAAACACAGGCAGCGTCTGGCGGTGCAACAGCCATGCAAATTTCATGAGTAGGGAAACAGCAGATTCCTGCACTTCTCACTGACACTGGCTTAGTGCAGGCTCTCGCTGAGAGAGAGGGGTCGGAAATCCAGATGCAGCACAACAAAGAAGCAGCAAGACTAAGTAGACTGGAAACTGAAGTAGACTGGCATTTTCTGAAGGATAGGAAATGAAAAGATCCCCTTATGCCTTTTCCAGTGACATGTGGCACGTAGTTACAAACAGTCCGTAGAGTGCTCTGTGGTGCATCACCCCTAGTAGTTTAGCTGGGGGTGCTCTAGGGGATGCTCCAGAGATGCCTGCAGGTCCCTGAGGTTGGTGCCTCACGTCCACATGCATGAGACCCCATCTTCTCTCTAGATCTGGCTCTACACAGTAGCAGATCTGTCTTTTTCCAGCTGATTCTGGAATTAATGATGGTGTGGCAGAGGGATTTACTTAGCCAAACTCATTAAAAAATAAAACAGCCTGTGAGAACATGGTAATACATAGTATAGCATACCTGTAAATATGGACCATGACCAATGAGTATATTAGTGTAATTGTCTTGTTATGGTAATATTTTTTCCTTGTTTACTGATTGGTGTTTAAATTTGTGGGAAATTTGCAAGGACCTTTATCTAAGTGCCTGTAATACTCTTCCTAAAAGCTTCAGGATTATGTAAGAAAAGAGAAACTGACTATTGCCAGGGCAGAATTATTCCATCTATTTTACAGCTGAGCAGGTGAGGGGAGGATTGATTAGGCAGCCTGCTGAAGGCCAGACACCAGTGCAGTGTCTGTGAGTTTTTGTAACAGAGGTCTTATGAAATCCTATCTGATGCAGCCGCATCCTAGACAGTCAGAAATAATGTACAAATATATACAGCAATTCCAAATACCTCCTGGGGCAGAGGAATAGCAACACTATGGAGCCTGTGGAGATACCAGTGAGAAAACCAAATTTAGAAAAAAGAGAATCCTTTGCTTTTTGTTTGCTCAGGTTTTGTTTTCTTATTTTTCTCAGTCTATGTTTCCCCTGGAGTATTATCTTTTCATCATTTATCTTTGCAAAAGAACTTTTAGTTTTCAGTAGTCCCCAGCATGCAGTTCCATCAGTAAATATTTTTACATTTGATGACTTGAAAGTGTCCAATGTCAACCTGTTGATTCTGTTCGTGCATGAGAAACTTCAGAATCCTGATCTTTCAGGGCACAAGTAGTTACTGTGAAAAGTAAATACTGCTCCTAATTTGGCCTTACCTTTTTCAGCTTCTCTGGCCAGTTACAATTTCTGGAAAAATATTGGTACTTATAGATTAAAACATGATGATCTTGGGGAAATTTAGACAGGAGGCTGATACAATTCTTAAAGGCTGAAGCGCTGTATAGAATCAGCAGCTTTTAGCTCTACATTTCCATTGCTATGTCTGTCATAGAAATACCATTTAGCATTTCTCTTCTCTTACATCTCATTTATTTCCCAGCATTTTTAGTGATTCAAATCTTGTTGATACATGTGAGAGAAAAATGATATGAATACTGGTCCGGTAAGTATGGCTGTAAATGATGTTCATGCTTTCCATCAGGTTGCTTTTAATTCTGTCAATAACCTCAGTAATGGAGAAAAATAGCATGCTTTACAAAACACACAAAAATCTGCATCAAGGTTACACCCTACTGTGCTGTTCAAGCAGCAAAGAGTATTGTCAGTAGGGACTGCTACCTATGCAGATGGATTGAGCTCCTTACAAGCATCAGAAATTATGTTCTGCAAAACTGTAGGACTGTGTGCTTCCTTCTATTTATGCTGTCTCCGGGGCCTTAGTGCATACTACAGAACAGTTATAATAATAAGTAACTTGAGTCCCAGTGTGCCTCGTAGAGAAGCATAATTAAGCTGGCTGTTTAAAAGCTCGTCTGGCCTTTCATTACCTCCTCTGCAGAGCCAAACACACCCTGCACTGTGCAGGAAGGAACAGTCCTCTGTGTGTTTGGACTACATGGCTTCCCACCCCTCTGGCTGCTGGTCTGGGGGCTGCTTGCTTGCACATTCCCCTGTACATCCTCCGCGATGTGGCTGAGTTCCCCAGGAAAACACAGGAGGGCTGCACTGAAGGTGGCACCAAGAAGGACAGGACAGCTCGGCTCAGGAGTATGGTCAGGATCTTTTCCCATCTCCTCTGACTCAGCAGCTGGACACTGGGTACATCTTTTGCTTACGAGTTTCAGGGAATGATTTCCAAAGGTCTTTGGACTGAGAAAACCAAACACCTGTAGAGGTCTCTCTTCACTTGGTCAGAGGAGATTTGTCTCCCTTCCACCAAGGCTCTCGCCTGGAGCACGTGCTCTGCAAGTCCTCTCCAGCAAAAGCTGATAACGTGATAAAGCTTTCAGAAATTATCATTTCACAGGTTGAGGTAATTAATACAGAATCCTTACTATTCAATTTATTCTGCCATTTTTGGAGCGATGAATTCACAACATACAGCACTAATCGTCAGGCAGCTACATCTAAACCATGTAACAGCTGGATGTTCTAATGGGAATTGACAGCTGACATGTACCAAAAGTGTTACTTACCACGGCCTGAAATTGAGGGAATTATGTGACAAAATTAAATACTTGCATGCTTCCAGGCAGCAGCTCTGATTTTAGTAAGGAACAAAGAAATACAATTACTACACAGAAATTTCCTGTATGTTACGTTTGATCAGGGTTTTATACCTACAATATACCACTTCAAACCATGTCATCAGGTATGCACGTAAACACATTCATCTTGATGGATGTCACAACTTGCTTTACACAACCAGTTACACAATTTCCTGCAGCAACAGTATCTTGAAGGAGGAAAAAGCCCCAGAACAACTACCCGGCTTCGTTATTCTTTTAACAGGCAGCCATTTAAAAATACTTCTTTGTAAAATTTAGTTTAGCATATGGGAATCATTTGACAGGATTTTTCTTCCATCACAAAAATTTTGAAGGCAGTTTTATCACCTTAATTTGGTACCTCTGATTTTTACCGTTTTTATCCTGTAAAGGTATAAGTTTGTCAAATTCTACCAAAAAAAATCTGCAGCAATTCTGTCCTCTGTTGGTTGACAAGGATATTTTCTAAGTAATAATGGCAAATTTCTTCAAAAGGGATTCCTGTAGGTGGACTCTGCAGTAGCTGAGGTGAGAAAGTGGAAGAATTCAATAGGTATCAGCCTGTTTTGCTTTCCAAACTGCCATGTTAGCAAGGATTAGGAGGTAGTGTAATGCTTTACACATATTCAAAATATCTTTCCAGCAGGGGGATGTAGAATTCCAGTTTTTTATGTGTTGCAAGACTGGTGGGATGATTCTTTTTCTATGTCACGAATACCAGAATGGATCTATTCCAACAGAGAACAAAATAAGAGTGAAAAAAACAAGCAAGCTGATCTGAAGAATTCCCAAATCTGAGCAAATGTTAAATTGCTTCCTTTTTTGTAATCTGAATAAATGATGATCCAGAAGACATTTTAATCACTTGCCAGATCACTGCCTGGGAAATGACTGGGACAAGTATTCCTGAATCTAGTCAGAAGAAATTATGCATGAAAAGTGAGATAGCATAGTGATGATTTAGCAAATATTTGGCCAGTATGTCTCACTTAAGACAATGCAAACTGGATCTCATGTTGCTCCGGAGCATGCTATTCCCTGGTAAAATCAGGTTAAAATAAAGTAATATTTAATTAAATAAATAAAAATTGACTTGGCACCCTAGAATCTTTAGGCCAACAAATAGAATTTCCCTTGCTAACGTAGTTCAATGCTAGGGAAAAACCTGAGCCCAGGAGCGCAGTCCAAAGAAGTTTCTTTAGATTTTGAAAGGCAGATTAAACATTAGCACCTGCCACTGAATCTCATCTGGTCATTGATAGCCTGCTGCTGTGGGACCAGTCTGGATCCTCTCTTTCCAAGAGAGACACTCCCTCCTTAGGAAGTTGCAGTTATGTCATAGCAAGGGTGGTCTCCTGCCTGTTCCTCTGTTCTCATGAGAGAGGTGAGGGCTGGCTTGATTTTTAGGGCAGTGCACCTAAATCTGATTAACTTAATGAGCAGCCAGAGCAGTTCAAGGCAGGTGGGAGCTGAGCCAAGGGCTGTCCCAGAAACTGTGAGTGGAAATGTCTCACCTGCTGCCTATGAAGGACCTGAACTTCGGGTCAGGCAGGAAATGTCTGAGAATCATAGTATGTTCTGAGTTGGAAGGGACCCATCAGGATCATCAAGTCCAACTCCTGGCCCTGTGCAGGACACCCCAAGGGTCACACCATGTGCCTGAGAGTGTTGTCCAAACACTTCTTGAACTCTGTCAGGCTGGTGCTGTGACCACTTCCCTGGGGAGCATGTTCCTGTGCCTGGCCACCCTCTGGGTGAAAATCTTTTTCCTGACATCTAACCTAACCCTCCCCCACCTCAGCTTTGTGCTGTCTTCTGTTCACCAGCCTTCCTTTGTCCACCCCTGGCTTGTGTAAACCAACAGCATTACATTGAATCACACAGGATTCAAGAGGACACACCCGTGAAGCTGGCATCTGCCCAGAGCAGGGAGCATAGGTATAGCCTTTGGAATCCTTTTTTGTTTCTGCCTGAGACACAAACCTGAAAGAGAAATATACTGGGTTAATTCTTCTTGCACTCCCAGTTGCCAGACCAAATTTCTTCTTCCTCACACTAACCCTGTTTCCTTTTTCACCCAAAGATTCCTCGTGCACGAAGAGATGCGAGTTGGAATTTATACTTTTGATTGAAAGCTACTTACTGTTCTTGCTGTATGTTGATTGAAGAAGGAAACATTTCTTATTTAATCATAGCAAACTGCATTCAGAGCTATAAAATCATTACACAAAACAAAGTAACTGGTTAATCCAATTAAGATATTCTAAACTAAAAAAAACAAGCTGTTGTCAATATACCAATGTCAACTCTCACCAGAGCTTTGAGTTATCCAATAATACGGCTCTTTCAGGGGGTCTAGTCCTGCTTTTATTGAAGGCAGTGGCAGAACTCCCAATGACACCAGGAGGAGCAGAATCCACTTGATAATCTGCAAGCTGCTGGTTCAGTAAGAATCGTAGTAGTTATGCATATGGCCATATAAAGAAGTTCAGCTGAAAGTCATTTAAAAAAAATATGGAAGAGAAATTCTGTTGTAATAGAAAATTACTGAAGACTTAGATTGAAGAGATAGAAGGCGATAAATCATTTGACATTATAAAATATGGACAAATTGTAAGAGAATTACATTAGGCATATCAAGATGGGCATAAAGAACAGGTCTGTGTGAACGAAATCTTTGAAACCTTTATTTCATCATTAAGATAGAATTTTACAGGTTTAATTACATGCTGAGATTTGCACTGTTGGAAGCAACTAATTTCAGCAGGGCTGTGAAGAGTATAAATTAGTATATTACTGACTTACTCAGATTTGTGTTCCTTGAAATAGGGAGCTGGCTTCAAAAGAAGGGGAATATAAAGAGGGAAATGTGTGTAGATCTTAGGGCTAGAAGGAACCATTTAAAATTGCTTCAGGGGAATTTCGAGTTAAATTTGGAAACAGTTTGTCTCCAGAGGTTGTGAAATCTTTATTAGCAGCAGTCTTTGAGAGTAGGTGTTAGATAAACTTTTTTCAGGAGTGTCAAAAAAAAAAGCAGATCCTGACTTGGGAAGGGAAGGTAGGCTAGAGAATTTATTGAAACCTGCCCAGGCATATTTTTTTTCATTTCTATTTTTGTTTTTTTCAAAGTGATGATTTCTTCTAATTTATAGGTCTCATAATTTTACTCACTGCTGCTTTACAGAATGTAAAGACTTCTGTTTGGCATCTGGTCTGGTTTTAAGAGCGTTATAAAATAAAGATTCCCTTCATCACATTTATGACAGCAGTGCCTAATGACCAACGAAGAATAGTGCCACTGCACTAAGAGTTGTACTCAGCAAGCATTAGAGGGCCAGCGCCTCTGAGGCTTTTGGGCTAAAAACCCTTTGCTACTTTGTGCCACGGCGCGTGGCGATGGTGAATAGCCGNCCAGTGGTCTTTCTCTGCTGTGGGCTTTGCTGAACCCTTCTCAGTATCCCTGCAGGATACAACAACTTTGTGTACGTGGTGAATCATCCTCATGCCACACGGTCCATGCAATGTCGTTTTGCTCCATTTGGAGAACTCTGTTGCTCTTCCTATTTTCTTCCTCTGAAAGTACTTACACTGTAATAAAATAATTCTTTTGGTCAGTGATGCAGATTTGGCTTGATTCCCTGTGCATATCCCACTGAAACTGAGATGCCTATGCTGAGAGATAAGATGACAGGGGGAGGTACCTTCCAGGCTTGTGAGGTCAGTGTTTCCTTGCAGCAATGATTCTCCTCCCCCTGACCACATTGAGTATGTAAGGAAATTCAGATGTCAAAACCCCTAACCTAAGAATTTTAACCTGGCTGAAGGTTTTTAGATGGATTTAGTCTTTAAACTTCCTCAGTAGGATGCTTTCTCCATTTTTTTCAACAGATTCAGTGGCTTCTTTCTTCATAGCCAATGTTTCTATTCTCAATCTTTTACCAGCAATGTCAAGTGCAGACCTTGTTTTTACCATGTCTGTCATGAAGGTCCTAACAACACATGTTTCTGAAGCAACTGTTTTCAATTATAATCTTTCTGTCCTTTACCTTCACTCTGTACAACCCTTTTGGGTCTGGTAAAATGACCCTGCAGACAGGAGCATGGACACTACTATCGTGAAGTTATAAGATGCCAAGAAGAGGTTTTGCTGCCAGTGGGGCCTTATACCCATGTTAATGCCAGCCATATACCTTCATTTAGGCATTTTCCCAGGCTTCAAATATTTGTGTTGGTCTTTCACTATTGTTTTGATATTCAGAGTTTGCTTTTAAGGACTGATCTCACTGTGGGAGGCATTTCACTTCTAGCCAAGTACCTCTATCAAATTTGATTCTGTGCTTGAGTGTTTCCTTTTAACATCCAATGTTTTGAAGTAGGATTCCCAATCTAGGTTAACTTTTTTTTTCTGAAGCGATGCAATTTTCCTCTTGCGGTGCAAGATATAGAGGAATATAGTGACGCTCACTGCACAGACTCACAGAAGCTAGTCTGCAAAGAAACATGAGAGAACCTATTCAATCTTATTATTTTGTCAGCTTCTTACTAGTTCTGTTTCTGTTTGGAGGCGTGGGCTCGGGCGAAGAAGACCTGTACTAACCACTGTGAAGCAAATTAACTCTAGCCCAGCTGAAACCAGCACACTAGTACACAGGCTGAGCAGTAGAGCACTAGTCAACACCCATCAGTTGATTCTGAATCAACCTGAAAAATTCTGCATAAGTGCTTGGAAACCAGAGTGTTCACCATTTGCCACAGCAGTTGTAAGAGGGAACTGTGAAACATCATGGCTTCAAAGAAAATAAAGTGAAACCAATACTGTAAGGGAGGCGATGGAAGATAAATGCAGCAGATCAGCTTGTTTTGATCAATACCAGCAAAACTGAAGTGGGCGTCTCTTGTTACTAATGGACATCCAGTCAAAGCTCAGCAAATGCAGCCCGCGTCAAGATGGTTTCACTGCTCTTAATGCCTGATCTTGCAGTAAAGATGTTGCAGCAATACCTATCCATGCTGAAATCACACCCTCAAGTGCACCAGAGAGCCTTCTAATGATAAAGATAACGAACCATCAAAATGAAGTGGCTGGCAATTGTGAAACCTCTTTCATGAAGGTCTTTAAATGGAAGTAGGATAAAAAGCTGTCTGGAATGATGTAGTTAGAGATGATTCTGGCTTTGGGCAAACAGACGAAGTAATTGACCTCTTGATGTCCTGGCCAGGTGCATTTTTTAACTTTATAACCTTACATTTTCATTGGGTAGTAAGCCTTGCTAATCTATTTTTCTGAGGCTCTTGTACTGCCTCAGTGCAATGTTGATGCATCAATCTTCAGAGTGACATCCGAGCACTAGTAATGCCTGCTATTAGGTTTGCTTGCAAAATTACATTCCAAAATGACATTATTCTAAGATTGCTCTGAATGTAACGAGTCACCTCCCTTCCTGCTGCTAGGTTTTCCAGATCTTTGACTGTTCTTGCACCCAGAGAAAGCCTTCAAATGTGACGAGCTATTTATCGTCAAGGATGGCAGCTCCATACTTTTTGAATTTAATAAGGGAAAATATATCTCTACTGTACAGAATTTTGCAGGTTGGTTAGTTCTGTGGACTGCATGTAAAGAATTCCTTGCCTTTTAAATGCTGCATCTCCCCCTCTCCATCTTACCTACAGAATTTGCCTGGTGGCATAATTTGGTTTTGTAAACAGGAATGGGTGTTAAAATTATCATGAGGGTATGTGTCTACCAGACTTAGCTCTACCAAGTTCCAAAGTACTTGTTCAACTGGGTTTCTGATTTCTATTATAATTAATTAAAATGTTATTTGGTTGGTAGCCTGGAAAATGCTGCTGTAGAACAATCCAGATAGAATAGATCCACACTTTCCTCCTGGACTCTGCTTTGTTTGGGTGTAGTGATCCACACATAGACTGTGATGTGCCAGCAAATTCCTATAGATTTCCTTGAAGAGAGGGACAAGTGTGAGAATATTTTGTTATGATGTCTTTGAAATGAGTTCAGTGTAAATAAAACAGGGTTTGTCTGCATGGGTTCCTGCTCTAGGTAATAAGACCCAGGACCCTCAAATGCATTTTTTCTGTGAGAGTCTCCCTTCTGTTTACCCAAACAAGTGTGATTTTACCTTCATTATATTTTCTTATGACACAAGTTATTAATTGTATTATATGATTTAGATGTAGCCTCTGAACAGAGAGAATTTATTCCTATCTCAAATTCAGTCTTTTCTTGGGCTTTTAAAAAACCCGTTAACATACAAATTTAAAATTTGGTTAATATGTATTTAAGATGTAACACTCCTTTGTTGTTTAACCTGTCATTATATCTGATTATTCCACTACGTTATGAGCTTATTCAGAGGAGAAGAGAAAAACATCTTGCTTTCCTGACAAGGCAAAGCAGCAAAAGAAAATGCTAACACAAAGATAGTGGGTCCCATTCTGCCCCATTACAGTGTATTTGCACCACTGTTTTTCCAGGCATTTTAGCAAAGTTATTCTGAATTTGCATCTGTGTCAGCATGGACAGGATTTGGCCCGCTCTGTGTAAAGGCTACATCCAGTTGTTATGGCAACAAGATTTCTAAAAATTGTGAGAGAAGAATACCAGGTTGTTGTGATAAATGATGCATTAAAAGTGACTGCTTTCTTGTGGATTGATAGTTTTAATTGATGCTCTTTTTTTGTGTAGAATCCATCTTTATTGATGGATGCAATTAGTCAAGATGCTGTTGTAGCAACTTTTATCATTCCAATGATCAGATATTGCACAGGAGATGACCAGGTTAGGTTTTATAGCAAGATGAGAGTTTGGTTAGCTTAAATTTATATGACAAACTTATGTTCTGTGCATTCCAACTGATGTCTGCAACAGCTGTCACACAATAGCAGGAATCAACCTACAGCTAATGTTATCACAGCGACAAGAAAGAAACTACATTTTTAACATCTGAAGCGTTCCATATTCTGAAACAGGCTTGTGGGAGAAAAAAAAAGGTTTCTGTGAGTTCCTTTACTTGTTTCTTTCAAAATCCTTGCCTGGAGATGTAACGTGTATAATGCTGTCTGATTAACTTCTCTCTGGTCTGTGCTGAGTTGAAGTTTGAAGTCTATAAATCTATTTTTCCAGCCCTCTGAATTTACAAATTATCGGGCTGAGTTTGCTTGAGTGGCTCCACCAGCTCCCCCTTACAAATTAGCCTGCAGCAGTCGTGTCCTTTGGAGGAGAGACCGGACTCACACCCTCCTCGAGAGAGTTATGGGCAGCACTGTTTAAGAAGCAAACCCTGAGAGGCTGAAGGCAGCAGCAAAATAAAGGTGAATTCAAGTTTTAATGATGCAGCGTATTACTATGAATATACAATAAGAGATGCAGTTGTGTTCCAGTTTGCAGACATTGAAGTTCAGATGTTTGCGTATACGTGTCCATATGTGCCTAAGCTTGCAGCACAGCCAGTGGTGCCCAAGTCAATGGCGTGTGATTTCTTTACCTCAGTGTGTCACCTGTTGCCATATGAGATGTTTTGGGGTGTCAGAGACATCAAGGACTTCTGGGAGGTCTGCCAATTTTGAAGCAGAAACTGGATATACCTAAATGGCATCAATATTTAGGCAATTGAATCTTCCCAATATTTAGGCTGGACAATTACACAGCTTGGATATTCAGCTGACACCAGTGGTGGCCTTGTTTTGCTTAATCTGTGTTAACCTGAAGTCTAACTGTAACAAAATCTTAAACATCTACTCACATGTAGATACCTGTATTGTAGACACCTTATTGTTCAAAAATGGGTGATGAATTTTGCACCTGCTTGCTGTTTTCCAGCCATAACCCTAAGATCAAATGAAGCAATGACAGAAAAACGTTTGGGGATTTTTGTTTTTAATTAAGTTCCCATTAGCTCAATTGAACTCATAATAAAATTTCTACTATTTTCAGAAGGGGGAAGACAGAATGCATGATTTAGAAATATAGAAACTTAGTGATTTAGAAATATAACTCACTAACGATACCATCTGGGGGACTGTGGTTCTAAGTCTTCATAGTCTCGTTTAAGATGTTTAAGCATAAAGTATTTAAGTGGTATTTAGATTCTTTCCACTGTCATTGGAGACAGAGACGCTTACACAGGGTTTTCTTTCCACTGTTGACTAGTGAGCCTGACTCATGAGGCATTGTGTTCAGAATAGCTTCTAGTTGACCAGAATTTGTTGAGATTAATTACCATGAATGATTGCAAATAACTGGTACGGCAGTGATTTGAGTGCCCCAGTCTGTAGGTAAGTGGGTGTGCATGAGATCAATTCTGTGTTTTCACTTCGACAAACAGATTTAAAATATTGACAATAACTTATATTGAGAGGTTTTTTATAGTTATATAAATCAGGAAATTAATTGATAAACTAATTTTTCAGATAATATCACTGCTGTGGCCCTGATATACACTGAGGATTAGAAAAGGGACATGAACTTTCTGTGAGCTGGATTAGGTTCTGTGTTTGTGTTCTGCAGTGAGTGTGACTAGAAAATTTCAGGATACATATCAATCAATAGGAAGAAAATAGTCACCAAGACTCGAATTCATCAGGATACTTGAGCATACAGATTGTTTTTTACTGGAATTTCTCCTGTGCTAGAGATTAGGCACTTGCTAATCAGAGCCTAGGTTGCTACAAGCTGTAATTTGCAGCATTATCCAAAATGTTGTTCTGTCTTTCAATTGCTCTACTTACCTCATTCCCCAGAGGTCATGGCAAAACATTGCTGAGATAAAAGGAAAGTTAGCTCCAGTAAATTCTCAGTGCACCTCAAGCACTGTTTTGATGAAAGTTTCTTCTCAGAAGCCAGGATTTAAACATCCCTCAAAAGGCTGTTGTGTCTGTGGCCAAGTTCTGGGGGTACATGGGTGAAGCTGCCACCCTCCTGTGGCCTTGCTCTTTGCCAGAAATTACTGAGGAACTGCAGAAACAAACACATCCTGACTCCTCAGCTCCTGCAGTTCCCTGCTGTGGTCAGGGGAAAGTAGCCTGCAGGCTGCCTCCTCCCATCATGGTCTCTAAATGGCCAGGAAAAACCACAGCAGCTCAGGCAGGAACATGAGGGTGACCAATGCATGGGACTGGAGCCACAGAAACTGGTTGTTAATAAATCAACCAACACCTTTCAGATAAACTATTGGATCTGAGCAGTTGGTTGGTCTTTTTTCTTCCTCTGAGACAATTTGTGCATGCACATATATTCAGAGAAATAGCTCATATCTTAGAAGGCAGCAAAAATGAAAACCACACTCCACTGCAAGTAATAATGGCTGGAGGCTGCTGTAGCATTGTCATTTTTAGCTCTTAAGCAGTGACAGTGCTTTCTGTGCTATAGAAAAGTGAAGGTAAAATGTAAGTCCTGTTCAGACACTGTTGCTGGGAAGAAAGCACATAAATATGCAGCTTTAATCAAAGGAAAAAGCAGCAGTGGTTACAGTCAGAAAAACACTTACAACACCTTTTTTATTTATTCTGGTCAAACTATAGGGATGCAGATTGAAAAATAAGTTAAATATCACAGGATATTTATATATAATAGCCCTGACCTCGAGTATGCTAAAGCTGCTTTCAGATGTGCACAGCAGATGATGGTTTAGCTTATTTTAAACCCATGGAACTCCAAAATAGGATGAAATTAAACAAAACCCAGAGAACATACATAAAGCAACAGAACCAATTCTGGCAGATTCCTCTTGCCCTTGCACTCAGTTGTGCACATTCTGATAAAATCTGAGGCAGCATATTTGCCATCTGATATATTAGTGGGAAGCTGCAGGTGTAGCTTGAGAGAGGAGAGAGAGAGAAAAATGAGTAAAATGGAGCTTAACTAAAGCTGTGACTTGTGAGCCCCTCAGCAGCAGCAGTTCAGCTGAAGTTTTGTTTTTCAAGGATCTTTGCTCTCCAGGCAACAAGGAATCCAGGTAGTTTGGAGTAGTTAGAAAAGTCATAATGTTCCCTTCTCCTCTGGCAAACAGTCAGAAAGGAAAAATGTATCTGGAACAGAGAGCAGACATCAACCTTTCTTCTGTTCTGTGTGAGGCATTGACCAGGGCAGGAGCATGAAATACTGCCTTGGCACACAGAGCAAGCTTCTGAGCTGATGTAAGATTCCTCTGTTGGGAGCACAGGGACAACTTTCCTTATCAAATTGCATAGGAAAGAATAAAATGAATATACATTATTTTCCTTTATATTTGCAGAGTTGTTAAAAATTCATGGCTCCATTCTCCAAGAAATTCATCAGGCATGAATTGAATGAACTGAAAAGTGTGGTTTATGTTGCCCCAGTATATTTGGAATGGAATTGGAAAGTGGATATAACCGATGAACCAAAACTAACTTCGGTGTGACCATCATACACAGTGCTGCATCAATTTCCTTGGAAGTTCATGTGAAGATGAAACAGGCAGAAGAGTCTTTTTAAAATCCCTTGCTTTTCCCTGAGGGATGTTGTTGACAAAGATCAGGTTTAACTGACCTGTTGCTGCACAGGTTGTGTTGGTGCCACAGACCAGTCTCGGGGTTTGAGGATGAGAGATGGGGTACACTTATTTATTTTTCTTTGTCTGCAGTCTGCAAAGGCACACAAATAGGAATTTGAGCTGGATGATTATCAAGGCCCTTAAAGCAGATCCAGTTACACCAGCTGATGGATTTTCTGTTTCTGCAAAGAAAATGGTTGAGTAAGAACAGTGGCATGATGATAGAAGCTGATGTAACTTCCTCTTCTTTGCTGAGAACATGTACTATGATAAAAAATCAGGGAATTAGCAGCACATGAGAAGGTACTTTCCATATGTCCATTTAGCAAAGTTAATAATTGAAACATGTAAAATACGTAAAAGTGCACCATGAACTATATTAAATTTGTGCTGTTTCAAATTCGATTTATATCTCAAGAGGACATAATGGGACCAGATATTTTGCTGAAAAAAAAATAAAAAGGATACCAAGTATTACTAAAGCAGCTGGAAATTTGCCTATCTTAAAAAGTTATGACTTCTCCAGTAAATTTTGGTCAATTCAAATATCATGAACATTAAATATTAAAAATGTCAAACTACATAAAATGCTGAAATTGATAGTTTGAATTTAAATATGGAAGCACAAAATATTTTAAAAATTATTAAGTAGTAAAATTCTACTTTCATCTATGTCAGTGAAAGCATTTCATCTAATAACTTAATTAGCTGTTTGCTAGTTACCAATGCCATAATAATCAAAAATTTGTTTGGAATTTGACTGCTCATTTTTTGACTTTTGACTATAGTTTTTATTTGTGTTATGCATATGGTCCCTTTAGAATTGTGCTCGTCGTGTTCTTTTCATTTATAGCAAAGGGTTTCCTGCATCAGAAACTACTTCACAGTAGATATTTTTATAAATTTCCCTTAACTACCTTTTTATTCCACACTGATAACCTCCTCTTATTAATTCTCTTAATCCATGTAGTGGTTGATTTACTAATCTGAAAAGACATCCAATTCCAATCTTCTAGAAAATAATCTTAAAACCTGATTTCACCTAGAGGAAAGTGGAGTTTTGAAGCAATCATGACTGATTCTTCTTTTCTCAGAACTCACGTTTCTGAAAGATTTTAATTACGAGCTGTTTGGCCCCAGGTATCAGGATGAGAAACCTGATAGTTGGCATGTATCATCTCTTCTTGAAGGGGAGGACACAACATTTCTGTGAACAGTTGTGTAGACACTGGAAGTCCAGAAAGGCAGGACTCTGTGCTAAAATGGTCTGTGGTCATAGGAGAAGTTAAGAAAATCTCTGACTAAAATGCTGATTACCAGGTAATATTAAGGGGATTCTTCTTCCTTGGGGTTTTCTTTTTATTTTTTTTCCTTTTTTTTCCCATGCCAGATACTGACCATCAGATCCATCATCTCCTGAGCAATGAAATCCTGAAGCAGGATTTCAATAATCCAGTTTGTTTAATTTCATTTATTCTGAGGTGGTTTTAGAGATTACCATGCAAGTTTTACAGTTTTGTGCTATTTCCTTCAGACCTGATGGAAAACATTATCCCTCCCAGGCCCTGGATTAGACAAAAATATCCGGGGAGAAAATGTTATTAGTTAGACTGGTAATAGAGGCTGCAGACAGGTATCCTCATTGCTTCATAGAAAAAATAATACCTGCTTTCTGTCCTGCAATGGGACTTCTGGAAGAGAAAAAGGTGTGGTTCTGGGAAGGAAAACTGCTTGGAGGAGCTGGTCCAGGTGTCCAAGGGCAGCTCAGATCCCAAAGGGGGATCACTGCCTGTGTTGTGAGAAACCAAAATCTCTGGGCAGCTTCATTGAGAGGGTCCTCTGCAGAGAGGCAAATTGTGTTCCTCGTCCTGTTTCCATGGGGATGGGAGATGTGCCTCTGCAGAGATGGCAGCACAAGGCGGACTGGGGGAAGAAAGATCTGAGGCTGCTCCTCTTTCCCAGACACAGCACATGCTCCTCTAAAAGGAAATAAGAAATCTGTTTTCTGCATATTCTGTAAACACTAGGCAAAAACATCCTGAGAGCTGTATGTTTCTCCTCCCAGATACCCATCCTGCTAATCAATAAATTCTACAGCTGGGGATGGGAGGATGATTTATGGAACAGTGAAATATCAGACTTACACTCCTTTGTTGATGTATTGATGCAATATATTACGGAGGCAATATCCTGCAGTGAAACATTGATTCAAAACATGGTTTTAACCAGCAGCATCATCATGGAATAACCCTTTCTACCTTAATACTTTCTCTTTTTCTCTGTCCATGAGATTAAAACATTTGGTGTGATGCCATTATGGCATTGCTGGCCTCCTCAAATAGAAAAGATCCTCATTCTATGGGAGTCACACTTGGACCAGCTGCCCCCTTCAATTGGTGCACAGGAGGTGTTGGATGTTGTCCCCACTGAGGGCAACTAAATGGTGTAGACACAGCTGGATGGACCAGGTAGCATTTGCAGCCTGGCCAATGGGGGCTGCCAATGCCTCTGAAAGAGAAGAGGCTGCCTGATCCCTCCTGTCACGCTGCCAGCATGGTCTTTGTTTACTCTCTTCTTCCTCTCCCTGTCAGCAATGAGCAGTGTTTGTTTTCAAGTGGCTTTGCTTTGCCACCTACCCAGCGAGCTACGAGCAGTGCAGCCACCAGAGGATATCGAGCAATAAGACTGCATTAAGAAAACCTCCTAGGGAAGCCAGCACACCACAGTGTTGAAATTAGACAACATATTGTACAACACGGCCTCAGATATTCAGATGTACATTTTTCCTTGAGGTCCCGTAGGCACATTCAAGTCTGAGCAGTGAAGAGTACAAACAGCTGCAATCCTCGGGAGCCAGTGGGCACACTGCTGTCACCAGCTACTGAAGTGCAAGTCAGTGACTTTGGCACACCTTGAGGAAAAAAGTCTGCTATACAAACAAAATGTGATTTCTCATCAGGGAGTAGAGCAGAGGCTTGGAGGAGAAGCAGAATCTGACTGCAGAGCTCCACAAGGAGATTTTCAGGAGGGAATTAAGTATTCAGGTATTCTTTGATTTTTTTTTTTGTCTGACTAGCATCATGTATCAACACAGATGTGCTGGTATGCTCTGATGTAGAGTATTGCCTGCTGAAAAATTCTAACAGCTTCTTTTTGAGAAGAAAATAGCAATGGATTATATGCAACAACAGTGCAAATCTTGTTATAAATTCAGTGATCCAACAGACTACTCATACATCTAAGTCCTCAGTGTGCCTCTCAGATACAGTGATTGTTTTGGAGCAGATGGATAATTGAGAAGATAATTGAGAAGACACTCAAAGCTCAAGGGACCACCTGGCATCCTTTCTGAGGACTACAGAAGTGCACATCTTTGGACCATGTCAGGGAGCCTTATAGGATGCAGCTAATGGCATTAATGAATTCCTTTTGTCATAAGGATCATCATACAAAAAAAGAAGCCAAGAAGAAGGATCTGTTGAAAACTTTTATCTTAAGTAAGATACAAAGACAAAAATTAAATCTGTGGTCTAGAACAGGGTATGTTCAGGCTGCTTACCATGTGCATTTTGCAAATGCACCCAGTTTTAAGGAGTGGTAAGAAAGTCGTATGGTTCTCAGTTGAGGCATCTCCACATACAGACAAAAAAAAAAAAAAAAATCACCCATTCCCTTTTCTTCATAGATCTGGAAGTATATCAAGGAACAGAATGCTTCCCTGGAGAGCGATACAAACATCCTTAGTAGCCTGAATTGCTAAGGAAACACAAAATAGAGCAAAGGAGATGAATTAGTTGTTCTTAAGCACCTGAAATTTTCTTCAGGCAGAAGTAGACTAGCATTCAGCTACCAAGCAGGGAACCACTTACAGTACTAAGCACTTGTAAGAAATTTTCAGACTAGCTGAGAAATTCTGGTGCAGATGTCACTGTCTGTGTCTATTTCTGGCTGTGTTGCTGTGCAATTAAACTAGAACTCTTTTCTGCTCATCTGAAGGATAGGCTAGCAATAAGTGAAGATAACCATACAGCATTACTTTCATGAGGACATTAGCATTTGTAAAACATTTCCTTGCAGGAGTCTCAAAATATTTGATGTTAGTTATCATCCTCTCAAATGAGACAAAGTTTAACAGCAAAAAACTGATTTGTGGCAGTAATTTCATTCAGTAGTGATAGGATTTTAAAGAAAGTGATAGAATCTGGCATCTAATAGTGTATATCCTTTGCAGCATGTCTTGATAAAAGTTTCATGTTGATTAGTTACTTGGGCAGCTGGCCAGTGTTCTCTGCTAATTGAGGAAGACAGAACATTTATTTTGTAATAGACTTTGGAAAAAAACCCCTCCAACTTAAATTAGAAGATGCTAAATGAGAGTAGGTCTGACTTGTGTTTTGAAAGAACAGAAAGAAAAAAGGAAGCATACTGACACTTCAACTTCAGCAGATGTGTCTCTTCCAATGAAGTTTACTTGGCTTTCTTTGGCTTTCTAAATCAGAGATGAGGGAAAGAATCTATCACTTTTCTGAATTATTCCATTTTGAGGACTAGCCTTTAGTGTCAGAGCACACAAAAGAAACAATGTGCTGTTAATATACGCAGAAAATTATTTGTAACTGGACAAGAAACCATTGAAGTGGTTTTTTTGTATGCCAAAAAAACTACTGAAGGCACAGCTTCTCATGCTGCATCTTTGTGAAGTAGGTTTTTGCTTGTACATTTTTGCTTGTTTTGAATAGCAGCTCCCTGGAGGCCTCCATACTGTTCTTTTTCCACAGTAATCCTGCCTAAAGTGGAGCAAAAAGATCTTCAGCTGTTAGAATTAAAGGATCTTCTTTGTTCACTGGAGATTTTTCTTGGAGTTTTGGCTTCCTTCAAGCAAAAACTTGAAGAACAGACTCTAAGAGTACATGAACCATTATGAGCCCTTTCAAAAGTCTCGCTGAGTGGGTTGGCTGGGGCCTTACACTACCCCATTAACCATTGCTACAGGAAAAACTGCCCACATCCCTCATTAAGTGGTATGCTGGAGTGTGGTGGTGAAGAGCAGCATCTTCTGCAGGGAAGGCAGAAGACTGCTCACCAAGGAGGGTTTTTCTTGGCTATGGCTGCTTCCACCAAGATAATTAGTTTAAAGAGGATGTAGGAGAATCCTGATTATGCTTCTATCACTGACAGACACAACAACTTGTATACACTATTAATCAGTTTGTCACACATCACAGTATGCACTGAAAATATTGTGATAGGTGCAGCTTCTACTGTATTTGG
This sequence comes from Aleadryas rufinucha, assembly GCA_013397815.1. Classification (NCBI taxonomy): domain Eukaryota; kingdom Metazoa; phylum Chordata; class Aves; order Passeriformes; genus Aleadryas; species Aleadryas rufinucha. The sequence continues at coordinate 763,648 of VZTH01018474.1, read as the reverse complement.
AGCTGACAGCAAATGGGAGATGCAGGAATTTTGCCTTCAAAAATACAGAAGTTCCCTGGCCTATTCATCCAGTATCTTACTTTTCCATTGAGAAGAAGTGCAACTCTTACAAAATTGTTCTGTATTCTACATCTCATGGATACTTCCATCTTGCTTTTCCTCTGTCTTAAAAATAATAGGATAATCTGGGTCAATAAATTCATGTCAGGTGTAATTGAAAGAGAAGTAGATCACTTGTACACAGGTGGTCTTCACAAAGTGAGGATTTCAGTAAGGAAAAAAGTGGTAAGGAGAAGAACCATGTTAAAGACACCTTGGGCTGTTGCAGAAGGGGACCACTTAGAAGTGGAATACAAGACATGACTTGGATTCAGAACAGCAGTTCTCAGTGACAGAATGGATGATCAACTGACAGTCCCTAAACCAAATAATTTTTTCTTGTCATTCTTTGTGTCTCTGAGTTGACAAAGACACTGAAAAAGTAGTATAGTATTCAGAGGTAGGTTACAAGGATGAATCAAAATGGGAGCAAATGATGTGCAGCTGAACAGTAAGAAGCACAATATAAGGCAACTTAATCACTTGCTGCAAATACCTGTTCTGAAACATAATACACTATTGGAAAAGCCATACTGAGAAAAAAAAAGACTTGTCTCAGCTCATGGAATTCAAATGGATGTAAGTGGAAAGGTGGGGGACAATACCATAAAACTATATGCCAAGGGATGTAGATATATTCTCAGCCTTTTGGAGGTAGTTTCTAATTCCAGCATGGATTCTCATGCTCTGCATGGGACTTGTGAGATTCTTGTGGTCGAGCAATGAGCTTCAGGTTTGTGTCCTGAAGCTATCCTCTTCAGTGGCCCCATTTTAATTGATTGCCTTCATTTTTTTCCTGGCTTTAGTCTATTGGTACAAATCTAAGCAGTGAAAATAATTAAATTTTCAGGTCTAACATAGTAACACTTGTGAATATTCTTTCTTGCAGAGACTATCATCCAATCAGTGTCCATTTCACTGTAAGATTTATAAGATTTAATAGGGAAGATGAGTTATAAGGACAACTATTCCCACAGTGAAACTGATTTGTCCTAAATGCTCAGCAGATTCAGGAATAATTATGAAAAACAGCAGAAGAAGGTATATTTCAGACTTTTTCTGAGTCAAAAGCAGAAAATAGACAGGTGGTGTATGACTGCCAGAGGAAACATGGATGGTCACATAAACTGTTGCACTACAGCTAACAGGAATATAGGACAGGAATTAAACAGCCCTGCAGATGCCAAGGTGAGAGGAGAAGGAGGGGATGAGGTCCCCCAGGCATGGATGGAGAGATTCCCTTGCAGCCCGTGGAGAGCAGTGCTGGAGCAGGTGTACACAGTGCAGCCTGTGGAGGACCCCATACTGCAACAGATGTGTGGGTGCCCTTCATCTCAACCCTGTGCTCTTGAACAGGGGAATTGAAAGAGTGGCCGTGTGGGCATCCAGCAGCCAGCCAAGGTTAACCCAAGACATTGACCTACAACTTTAAAGTTCTACATACTGATGCCTTCTTCTGTAGGGCATTGCAACATATATAATGTACATAAGTGTAGCCAAAATAATTGCAATTATTAATTCTTTTCATACCTTTTAAAGTTGCTGTTAGTTCAGCGCATTAAGCCAAATCACAACAAAGAGACCTTTAGGAAAAGGCTTAGAAGGATAAATTCATTCTTGCAGTATATCTCTAAATTTTAGTCAACTTCTCAATTCCCTCACATTGTGCTACACAGTTGTTGTGTTTAATTATCAATACTAATACATTTCTCAGTATGAAACACAGTGGTGACTTTTACCTTAGACACTAATAAGTTGAATTTGATAGCAGGAAAAAGAAAATCTCAAACACTGACATCGTTAAGGTTAATAATGCCGTAGTTTACCAAAGAAGCTCCATACCCTAATTTGAATTGATTATCTAAATAGTTTCATTACAGGATGCTAACTCAATCAAGCCCTGTGTTTCAAAGAGAAATGACTTTGCTATCCTAATTATTAAGGTAAAACATCCATACACTTTGAAACTTGCTTATGACTCCTATCACTTTGTTAGGTAAATTATAAATGTGAAAAATATTTCAAATAAAGTTGGATACAGAGTAAAAGAGTGCATGTATTTCAATGAATCTTTACAATTAAGAGGAACAGAGCTTACAGTTAGCTAATTCCTTCAAATGAATGCAATTTAGACTTAAGTAGAGCCCCCCTTTTAAGGCAAAATTCTTGTAAACCTGCATTCAATGCAGAATTAATTTTGCAGTGGCATGGGAAAGCAGGTGAATGTAGGGATTTTTGGAAAGTTGAGATCCTTATACTGAAAATCTAAAATAAATATTTCAAGTATCTTTATGGGGTTTTTTACTTTCATTTTTTTTCATTGAAATTCACACAGACCTGTCCCACACACTGCTGTCAGGTCAGAGTCCCTGCTCAGCACTCAGTGTGCAACCCTCAGCCCAGGTTAAGGCAGCAGAGAACAGGGGCACCCAAAAACTCATGGAAGGAGAGGTGAGGCTCATGGCACAAGGGGCTTCGTGGTGAGAATGTTTGTATCCAACAACTTTTATGAACTTCAGGATTAGCACATAGGGGGACAACACTTGCCTTAGGGGTCGGACCAAAAGTAAATTTGCATGGGGGAGAAGTCAGTGAGACAGTTTTGGGGAAGATAGGAAGGGCAAAAGAAGATGGAAATTACATGGACTGAGATGTGGGGACACAGCAATATCTTTGTAAAAGTTAGGCAAGTCCTGTGCAAGGGAAGCATCTGGTGGGAGAGAGGTGAGCAGTGAAGAGGAGGAAGTGACACCCCCAGCGAGACAGAATCATCCTCAGTGTGCTGCTCAGACACTTCTAGAGATGATGCAAAGAAATGTCCTCCTATTTTCTTATTATTGTGCCTTGTCCTTTCCTCAGAAACCAGCTCTCAGGTGGCTCAAACAGATGTTACATACTGACTGGAGTCTCAATGTCTCTGGAAGTGCAAAGCCACATGTGTTAAAATTCAGTGCTGGAGCTACTGTCAGAAAAAGACCAGCGCTTAAGTTCACCATCTCTCAAATATGCAGTATCACAGCCTCCTTAAACCATCCTTGCACACAATAGGTCTTAATTATGCTCCTTTCACTGGATTTCACAATGGACTCCTCCAGTAGTCCTTGCACCAGACTGCAACAGCTTCACTGTGTTTATGGAAACATTTCCTGGTGGTGGGGTGTATGAAAACAGAGGCATTTAATGAAGGGTCTGCAGCAACCTTGGAAGAGCAGCACTTTTGTCTGCTTCAGATCACATTACACAAGCTTCTTTATTTCGTTTTCATTTGCATCAGGGATACACAGCCTGAAGAATGACCTACTTTTCCTGCAATATTTCCCTTGCTTTTAATTATAGCAATTATCATGCCCTGATCGCTGGCATAGTCCCCAGAATGTTGACTTTTTTCTTAATGTTATTGTTATATAGATTACACAGACTCTTTGCCAGCATGTTGCCCTCTAATTATCCAGCTGAAGATGTTGCCTATGCCTCAGACAAGCAGGAGGGTTTTATGTGGAGGATCTTTGAACATTTCTCAGGAGGCTGCTGTACACAATCATTATACACAGACTCCTTTGGGAGTCAGGTACGGCTCCATGTTTCTCCTAAACACTCTCTTCTTTTTTATATTGTTCTTCCCTCACTTTCAGTGCAGCCTTTTTAACAAAGTGTATAACACAGACAGAGCAGCCTGGAAACCATTGAATGGCTGGTGCAACTCTCAGTCTACGTATCACAGTACCACTTCTTACCATTTTTAGACAAATGCATTAGTAAATTTTTTTCTTTACAAAGTTATTTAATGTCTTTTTATTAACTAGATTATTAGATTTTTTTTTTCTGTCTTTATTAACTCATTTAACCTGAAAACTAATCTAGGTTAACTATGTCATCATTCAACAACAGAAAAATTTTTATGTGGTTCAAGTGATTAGGAGAGTGAACCAAACTGGTTGTCACACCAGAGAGGACAAGAGCAATACTTTTCTGCTTCACGATGTGACCCAATATTTCCTGGTTTCAGAGAAACAAATGCTTGGTCTTAAAAAAACTGATACTAGTAAAAATTGCTTTTGCTAGAAACATAATAAAGAGGGGAAATATTCCTACATCATGAATATCATAGGAGTGATTGCATGACTTGATTAATGGGAAACTGTTTCAAGAACTTCCCTCTGGTAGAAAATGCTATTGTTACTGCCTCAGAGTCCTCCTTCTTCCCCAGTCTCAATCCTTGCTTGCAACTCTTCTGTCCTGAACCCTTATTAAATAATCTTAATTAAAGAGTGAAGGTTTTTTGTTGGATGAGATCTACATTGTGTCCTTATCTGGACAATCAGAAAGTCACTGGCTAGCTCAGACAGGGAGAGTACGTCTGGTCTTCATCTGGTTTTACAGGTGTCTTTTCTTATTGCCCTTTGAAGAAGACTCTACATATGTGTGTGAAAAGTCTTGGTCTCCCACTTCAGTAACATTACCTGGCAAGAAACAGTTAATTGACAATGTTTATGTATTTATGGAAGTAACAGAAAGATGTAGTAGACATACTATTTAAGCCAGATCAGAATCTCTGGTACTTCTACACTGTCTAATAATTTAGTTTCCCATTTCATCCCTCAGTGAACTGATCCTATAATTGCACATGCTGCAGAAATGTTAATGGCAACTCTCTTTTGGAACAAGCTGATGTGCTCTGATTAATAAAAACAAATGAAAACAAAAACCTGGGTTTGCTTCTGAGGGAAGTGCAGCTCAGGAACTACTCCCAGTGGGCAGCATGGAGGATTTAGTCTGTCTGCCCAACCTACTTCAACGCTACTGTGGCAATTTTTGCACCTCCCAGTATGCAGCTGCCCCCATACCACGTTCCAGGACAAACATTGCATACCCAGGTTTTCACGCCAAAACACATCACTTGAGAAATTTGCATCTGCAATAAACTGCACATAAAAACCACTGGTTCCTGATGGCTAAATAGATACCCCATGCACCCTGGCTGTGTGCTTTATAACATGGGGGTACCCAGCTGCTCTGCTCTGGAGGGGGCTCCAAGGCACACTGCTCTGAGTCGCTCCACGCCACTTAGCAAGGAGCTGAAGATCATTTCTGAGAGCAAACAAAATTTTGTAGTGTAGGTGCAGCCAACAAGGAGTCTCAGCTGTAACCCTGCCTCAGTGTCAGCTCTAATTCTTATGCCAGATGAGCAGGCCCTGCCCCTATAATGCTATTCTTGTTCTGGTAGCCCCTGGGACAGATCTCAGGTGTAGCAAAATATCTTGCCTGGGGAAGGCAGGTGGCCTAAAACTGACAGTTCAAGTGGGGCTTGGTACCCCCTGACAAAACCCTTCAGGTCCTTGCTTAAGGGATGTCCATAGCCATGCTCATTCCTTGCCCACCAGTGTTGAGGCTTTCACAGGGAGATGAAGGGACAACTGTAGACCGTACGAGCTGTCCCACCAAACAATTTGGTTTTGTGGCTTGACAGACTTCTGCCCCTTCTCACTTCCTTTCTTCTTAATTTGTTTTTATAGCTATAAAAGCTTTCACATTTCTTTATGCCTACATGCCATGCAACGTTGCCACTCATCTCTTTATTGGCTGAGCCAGTCCCTTGGTTTTTAAGTAGTGATGTTCTATAATAAACATCAAGCCCCATGAACACAGCAGGAGGCTTCTGACAGTTTATTTTATTCCACAAGGCATGAAGTTCTCATTGTGCTCCATTTATGATTTTTTTTTTTTTAAACCTGGAAAGGCAAATTTTTTGGTTGATTTCATCCGTTTACAAGCCAAGGAGTTGTATTCCTTGGGGTGCTGTAAAAGGCTGACCGCTTATGCAGACATAAAGAAGGTGTAGGGATTAGCAGGGGATTGAGAGGACACAGCTTTTTGTAAATATAGCAGGGAAAATATCCATTTTAAATAAGGTTTTCTTCACAAGGTGCTTGAGTAGGGTCATGACACACATATACAAAATGGGGATAATCTATCACATCTTTCTTGCCAGAAGGAAAAACAGAGCCTTTGCAGACACAGACCCCGCTGTTAGGTCTACACAGTAACTGACTGTAAAAATGAAATTAAGGCAATCAGCATAGCAGTGGCTTTTCCCAGAGTTAAATGTTAAAATGTGTCAGAAATTTAAATTATTAAATCTCCATCTACACACATAAATTTGGTCTGATTTAAGTAGTGTGGATGTGTGTATCATCCTTCAATTTAATGGTGATTTGCCTTTCCTTATCAACCTCTTTGAGAGACATTTAAGCACCACTGAAGTAAGTCTAAAAACAGTTCAAATGTCTTACTTGAGTCTCATTAATCCATTCAAAATTTAGCCCACATTTGAAATACCACAGTGTTCATTTTGGACAAACTTTATGTATTTCAATGAGATATACCAATCTCTCTGTTATTTATGGTTATGATTTCATTTGCTACTAAAATATTGTCTCTTTACACAAGGATCGGTATCATAGACAACCAGACATACTTGACAATGTTATTTAAGATGGGGGCATTTCAAAGACATAGGAAAAATCTGAATTATGACTCTGACCCTTCATTCCAGGAACACTCTTTTGTGGAAGATCTTGTTATTTCTGTCCCTTGATGGGAAACTTCACTGCTGCCAGAATCTTCACTCATCTGCCTTACCCCTGTGGGTTCACCTGGGCTTGACAGGTCTAAGTTCTCATCATAGGAAGCCAAAACAACTTATTTTGAAGCATTTTTTATTCAAAGGCAGAGGGAGGGAGTTCAGCAGTGTCACTTTCATATTTCTTTGCAATTCAGAGAGATCTGCTCAGTTCAAATCCAAATTCTGTAACCCCAGACAGGAAGAAATAGAAAACCCCTGGAGCGTTTCTCCTTCAGGAATGCCTCTGACTGCTGCTACCTACAGACTGGTCTTGTTTAACATAAGAAAATCCTGTAGATTGGTGACACTCTGACTTCAGGCATTTGAGTAGAGAGAAGAACACTTTGCTAGCCTTGGCTGTTTAGCTGATGAGCTTTCATTTAAAAACTATATTGTAAACAAGTATTGATAACATCCTCCCTGATTGTACATCACCTCAGATAATACTTTACTTAATTTTTTCCCTTCTCTTGGACTCTAAAAGCCTCTTTTTATTTCACTTTATCCCTTATACTTTTATAAAAGTGTTAAGTTGCTCTCAGTTAGCAACAGAGTTCCAGAAGAAGTAGGAGACAACAAGAGAAAAAGACTGATCTGGGAGAGTCTCAAGCACAGCCTTCCAGTTCTGGGAAGCTCTTGATCCTCAGGTAGTTAGAAAATACAGAACTTGAGTGATATGGCACTCGAAAACAAGTGTACATTTTGAAGGGTCTTTCAAAGGAAAAATGGTATCTACTGAAAAGCTTTGGAGAGTCAGCCCTAAGAGTTGCTTTCCACACATTTGTTTAATTTAATTTTGACAAGAGAGCAGCTCAAGACAATTCAAAGGGGTTTGTGACATCTCGTTCCTTCCTCACTTCCTCTGAAGTTTTAATGGATTCTCCAAAAGAGAATGAAATTATGGAAAGGAGACACAGGTTAGTTTCCAAATTACTTAGGTAGCATGTTCTCATCCATGTATTTCTTAACTCTCTCCTGTTTTGTGGCTGTTCTACAGGAAATGCCCTGAGGGCTATCTGACACTCATGGGCTCTGCTAGTTCTTGCCGCTGCTACCCAGGCAGCCCGGTGAGCCTGGTAGGCGACATAGCTTCTGTCCTCCCACATGGACACTCGCCTGATAAGTTGGGCTGCAGCGACGGAGATGAAAGACGAAGGAGGCGCTCTCTTTGCTTAATCCGTGTCTTTATTTCCCTGCCCCAAGCACGGGAAACAGGAAGGCATGAAGGGAGTAACCTAAAGCCTGGCCTTAATAGAATGGCCTCAGCCCCCGGACGTGACCGGAGAGCTGGAATCCTCTGAGCCCTGTCAGGACGTGACCTGCACAGGCAACCCAGGGAGCCATTCTGCCCCCGGGCAAAGCCCGGGGATCCAGTCTTATGGAAAGGCTCAGGAGTGGCGATGGAATGGCGCCGACTGGCCGTTGCAGGGGGAAGTTATACAGGGGGAGGAGAATGGGAGGTACAAGGATACAACCAATAAGGAAATGATAAGGAGTGACACATAACCAATCATAACATACAAGAGGAGGAACTTATTTGAATCAGCCAATGAGGGACACAACAGAACAGAACTTTCTAGACATTAATTGCCTAGTCAATGAACTTATTATTAAACATAAATTGACTTAGCCAATGAGTGACTTAGGGGCTAAGAGGGTTCTGGAATCAGGGAGGAGATGAGCCTTGGAGTGACACCCAGTGGGTGGAGAGGGAAAACCCATGTCTCCTCCTCGGATCTGCCCTTGGAGGCAGAACCCAAGGCGGGGAAATCCACCCACTAGATGTCCTCTCTGATGTACAGCCCAAAATGGGCTGACGCACCGCAGCAAGTTCTGTGTTGAAAATTATCCTCAGGTATGCTTTCCAAACTGAATGAAAGATGAACTTTCTCTGCAGCAGGTTTCCATTTCAATGGAGCAGTAATTTGCACTTGGCATCTAATGAATGATCCTGTTACTCTTCCTGCATGGGAGAGCCAGAGAAAAGAGAGGTTAAGAGTTCTGCCAGGGATGGTGATGATTCGAGTCAAACCTCTCAAGTTCCAGTGTTTTTTAAGAGAGCAAAGCATATATCAAAGCAGGATTTTGCCTAGTTGCCTCGCCACTGAGTGCAATATTTTTTCCAATCAGTAGCTGCTGGCATATGATTGCTAAATGGTACCCAATTTCTATAAGACCACTATTTCTAAAGCCTCAGTGTTAGCAGATGGTTGAAGTACTACAAGTAATGTGTAGCCAAAAAGAACCTATAATGGTATAGGTTACTATAAAAAATTTATTACGAGTCTGAGACAGCTGCGTTAGTCATTACTGACATTTCTTAGGCTTGTAGCAGGAAAACTTTTACAGCCCTTCACATTGTCATATAATACCTGTCCCCACATGTTTTTAAAACAGGCATAAAAACGCAGTAAGGCCAGAATTTTTGTAACTCTTTTCTGTCATTCATTTCTTAAATATTTAGTACCCCTTACTAACACCAGGCAAGAGACGGCCACCACTGTAATATGAAGTTACTTCTGAAAATGATGAATGCAATGGCCATTTTCTGGGAAATAAAGACATTCCTCATGCTTTTGATAGGAATATAGAGTCTAACATAGGTAAATCTTGACTAAAAATAAGAACTTCTCTCTTCCTGTACAAAATCTGAAATAAGTCACGGAAAGTACCTTTTTATGTGTGGCTTTCTTCTCCCCATTCAAATTAATAGGAAGACTGTGAACAGTGGTCAACTTTTACAATCTTCATACCCCCTCACCACCTCTCACAGTAAATAAGGGGACAGTATGACTGTTCAGGAGAAACATTAACAATTCAAAAGCTTTGCAAAGCAGATATCAGGAAAGGAGGAGATTTCTCCGTAGCAAAAGGATAAATATTAAGATTAGATTAGGAAGGCAGAGTGATAGCGTTTCAGTTCACACCTTCTGCAGCCCACAACACTTTATCCAATTTGCTCTCATCATCAACCCCATTTATAAATGAAGAAGCCATATACCTCAGTATTTATAGGTCAGAGCTGCAGATCTATTTAGTGACATTATGAGTTCCGTAAATCAAGTCACATCATAAAACATGAAAGCGTTCAACAGCATCACAGTAAAAGGAGAGAGAATTTATTGCCAGGTAGCAAAAAATATTATAGATTAGTTTTTTCCCTCACCTAAAATGATGTGTTGAGAGGGCAGAAGAACTACAATTAACATCCTCAGATGAAGCAGAACCTTCTGTGGGCAGCCAGGAGTGATGAGATGAACTATTGGTATGATTCATTTTGATCATATTTTCCCCCTGTCTATCTGGTAAACCTGCCCTGGAAATAAACAGTGCAATTCCATCCAGTTCTGCTAGAGGACATGGAAAGGAATGCATAGACAAAAGAACAGACTGTCAAGCACTCATAAGCTGCAGTGTTCCCCTTCTGGAACAGTTTCTTGCAATTGCCTTAGCAGCTGATGATGGGCTCCTGTTTTAGGCCATTCAGTTTGGCTCCAGCACTTCTCAGGTTCACCCATCAGCAGCAGCAACAGGGATAGTGTAATACAGGGTTTCCCTGTCTCTGAAATGGCTGTATCTGCATGCTCTGAGACACAGTTACTGACAGGAGTATGAAGCACTGGATTTGAAGGAAAATCTAACAAGCCAAAATGGTCTGATTGACATCTGCCTTTCCAGATAGGAGTTTCTGGAGAAAAGGGAACGAGCTGACTTAAGGCATCTCCTGAAAATTCATTTTTTAAACTCTTTGGGAGGAAACAACTCCCTGCAACAACATGTTCCATGCTTGAAGGACCATTTGTTGCTGTTTTTCCCCTTGCAGCAACCTTTGTCTGTTGCACAACAGAATGAGTTAAACAGCGCATCTGACTTGCTAAAATTGGTACAGCAGGAGCTATGAGAAAGATGCAGAAAGTAAGAACTGCAGAAATCACATCCTTCTGCACAGAACACCCTGCTGAAGACTGCAGAACACCCTGCAGCAAGATAAGCAAGTGCACAAAAGGAAAAGTAACATTTTAGCTTGCTATGCATTAGCTAGCACAGAACTAGTGGAAATTGTTCTGCAGAAGCTTAAACAGTATAAATATCTGTGCCTCTTTTCAATAAATGTCCTTGCATCATCGATGCCTGGTCCATCTGTTTCACTCGCTGTCATTTGTCAAGTTGATACAAACACGTGTAAGGCGTGCACTTGGTCCAGATGTTCTTGTCTGAGATAAAACGCTGCTGTAATGATCTTGTTTATAATTTGTGCTGTCTGGAATTCTGGACTTTTATTGCAGGGGTGCCTTTGGATTCAGTATTGCTCTTGACCCTGATTCCATTTTTGGCTTCCAGTGTCAGCATTCCCTGTTGGTAACAGGTATGAAATATTAGCAGGAACAGCCATATAATCCAGATATGTATTTACCCCAGATACAGCATTATCCTCAGACCTTTCTATCAATTCTTGAGCTTTCATGGATAGCCATGTATTAGCATACCTATGTTTTGCTGGCAAATGCACAAAAGCGAGTGCCTTGGGAACCTCACTGTTGTTTTTGCATGAGTATTTTATGGTTTTAGAACGGAGCCTTACTCTAATTTTTTGTATTCTCTTTCTAGAATGGGATTTGATTTACAAGGGCAAGGTAGTCCTTATATCACCCCAGACAGTGATAATTGTTGTAGTCAGAAATCTACCATGCCTGGAAAATGTACAACTAGAAACTTTGCTTCTGCATTATTTGTCCAAAAAGTAGTTAATTTGGGTGGGTTTAGACTCTGCATTTTTTAATACTAATATAGTACTCCTGGCCATGGTTAGTTTCAGAGAATATATGTCTAGGAACGCTTCAACATCAGATTCTTATTGAATGACAACGCCAAGCTGGATGTTGTAATTCAAACTGGTCACAGTGGAATCATGGGACACCATGGCTTTCAAAAAGAATCTCAAAGCTGATGAAATTTAGCTAAATGTGTACAAGTAAGGTGTTTTATATCTTTATTTAAATAAGCAATATACTGAGCATTAAATATGAGGTACTGAGTAGCCTTTAAGGAAATGAGCCTTCTGTTTCCAAAGTGGAGCATAAATTTTATAGCCAATTAATTGTTATTTAAGGAAAGATTCTTTAAATTTAAATTCATGTCTGGCTAAAAGTGGAAATTGGAAAATACAACTCTGCAGTAAGAGCTGCTGTGTAGTTATACCAGAACTTTGAGTACTCATCTAGCACATTTGAAAGATCCTTGAACTTCATTGCAGACCTTGTCAGCAATGAGACAAAAAATATCTCAGAAGCTATTGAAAGTGTCATTCTCTTTCTCAGTTTATTCTTGTGTTCCCTGGGCACAGAGATGTATTTTGAATACATTAGACTTCGGGTATCTATGTAGCTGAATGGAAACTTGAAGATGCAAACAAAACGGAAAATTAAATGTTCAGGATAACGCAAGGTGAAACTAACAAGCATTAAGCAAAAGAAGAGGCAAAGAAATCATTATTTTCAACAGTGAGTTGTCCTAAATCACAGAATTTTCTCCTAAATGATCATGGGGAGATGAACATGTTGCTGGAAACATCCAAAGCCAGTCTGGACCTGCATATAGCAATGCCATGGTGTTTCAAATGTACCTGAATACACAGTCAAGATATTTGTCATACATGCACACTGTTAATTTTCAGAGAAGGAATTGCCTGAATATTAGAGGTCTGATATCAAACCTGCAAGATATTTCTGGCAGGAACTGGAAGATATTATGCACCACTTGATGGCAGTTGATATTGGGACTGAGTGCCGATGGTCTCCATAAAAATTCTGTATCCTCAAATGGAGTGAACACTCACTGAGTTGGCAGATGACACGAGCCTGGAAGATCTTGATATGCTGGTGGGTAGAGTTGCCATTCACAAGAGCCACAGCAGAATAATCAGCTGAAAGAAGCAGTGAAAATCAGCAAATTAAAACACAAATTCCTGCACCTGGGACAGGAATACTCCATATAACTGTGCAGGCAGTGAGCAAGGTACTAAGGAGCAGCTTTCCCCAAAAAGACCAGGAGAACCTGATATACAGCAGGCTGAACATGAGTCAGTGTCATGGTGAATTCTAGCACAGACTGGGCTGTATTAGCAAGAATATAGCCAGGAAGTGTTTATTCCCTTTTACCTGGCATTTGCAAGGGTGTGGGGGGGATTCTGTGTCCAGCTTTTGTCTTCCTCATTCAGGAAGGACATCAATAGTAGAAGAGAGTGTGTGGAAGACCACTGGGAAACACATGATGAGTGGAGGGACACTGAGGGGGCCTTGACTTGGTCAGCCTGAAAAAGAGAAGGCAAAGAGAGGAATTTAACTGCTTTCCAAGGGAAAGGAGAGTTGGATGCTTTCCAAAGGCACAAGGACAAGAAGGGTGGATGCAAGCTTGGCAAGGGAAACTTCACACGCATAGAGGCGAAAAAAGTCTTCTCATAAGTGTAATTCAACACTGCACAAGGTTGTCTTAGGATGCCATGGAACAGTTTGGAGACATTCAGCATCTGGTGGAAGGAGGCACTGAGCCACCACACCTGAGTTTGATGCCAGTCAAAGAAAGAAATTATGCATATGTTCGAAATGATGATAATCAAAGGAAGATGGGTGAGGAGGTTTCCTCCTCTTGGTGTCATAGCTAGAACATGGACTGCCAATGAAATAAGGTCTGGTAAACTCAAAAGTAATAACAGCAAACTTTTTTCCTGCATTATGAAATATTGGATAAAACACTGGGGTTACAGTTTTAAAAGATTGATACAGGTGTCTGGAGAATTACAGGGATAAGTAGAATAAGAAGAGCTTTATTAGTCACAGTGCCAGAATAGGCAGATAAGAAGAGAGATAGAACTCCATTCCATTTTGGTTTTGAAGAAGTTCTAGACATCTGAAACTCATATGAATTCTACGTCAAGGCAACTTAGGCCTTGTCTCTCTGCTGCAAAATATTTTCAGCAGTCCCAGACAAGAATTTATGTTTTAGGAAATCCAAATCAATCCATTCCAAAGCAATAGAAAAGTGCACACAAGTTTTTATATAATGGGATCAAGCTTTTGCTATGGAAAGACATGATATTCAATTTTATATGATATATAAGATCCAAAAAATATTAACAGAGGCATCAAATAACAATCAAAGAAATTTTCTTTCTTTACAGCTAACAGCCAAGGTCAGAAAATTTGCTTTATTCATTAAATAATTGATCAATCCAAAAGGACTAAAACCTCTCTCTTTCCCTTCAAGCCAGGCTAAGATCATAAAATTTTGCTTGGAAGTATGAGCACAGGTGATGCCAAACTGCATCAAAATATCATGTACTACTTGCAAACATGGCCAGCAGTGATGTTTGAGCCTACGTCAGAATAAGCTTTGTCTTTCCTGATGTGAACTGAGTACCTTCTCCTCTGAGAAATGCTTCTGCTGACTCCACTGGAACTCTGGGGCTCAGGAGTGCTTCCTTGTCCTGGATGGGGTTTCCTGGCCCCAAGACATGTGGATGAGATCCATGTCCTCAAATCTCCCACGTTTCTTGAGGTTGACTTTTCATCAGGTGGAGGCCAGGTGTGGGCATGAGGAAGGACAAGGTTCTTCAGGTTCCCCAGCCTGCAGGATTCCCCAGGACCGCCAAGGGAGCGCACCTGGAGCTCACGTTAGAAGGTAGGAGCAGCCACTGTAATTTATTCCTTCCTCCAATAAAAAATAGTCCAATTATTGCCCAGTTTAGCAGAGAATATAAACACACCAAATTTACATATGCATATACAGCTGAAGACACCATGAGAGGCATTTAAATGTAGACTAGGGCCACTTGGACATTTGAAGCATCATTGACTACATGGACATTTCTTCTTTTTTTTTTTTTTTTGTTTATATGGAACTGTATGAAAGATGTAGCAATCCAGAACTAAAGAGTAATTTAAAAGTAATTTTATTAAAAATTACAGGCTATTAAATATATATCTGAGCAATAAGACAGAGAGTTTAGTTCTACAGAATTTTCACTACTAGAAAAGGCAAACTGAAAAAATTAAGTCAGGTAGGCATTGGGCATGCAACACTGATGTTCATAACTGGAGCCGTGATGAAAGACCACACAGTCTTATTGAATTTCACAACATTTTCAAAAATTCTATCATTATCTATTTATGAGACTCATTTAAAGGCCTCAGCAGAACTCAGCAACTGAAGATTGTATAAAGAATGAAATTTTAAAGAACAGTAAATATTCAAATTAATATAAAAACCATAAAATTTAAAATTCACTATAATACTGCAGCGAACTTCTTGCTGGGTTTCTCAATCTTATTGTACCATCAGCTCTCTGAACTGTGGTCTGAACAAACCCAGTTAAATTAAAAGTGATAGAGTTCAAAAGCTCTCGAGACTCGCATTGATATTCAGATACTTTGGTGTTTGGACATACATATTGCACTGGTTTAATCAGCTATCTAACAGCAATCTCCACACTTTAGGAAAGGGAGCACTTCACAAGAAACCATCAAGAAGTTTGCTTGTGCACTTATGAAATATACAAATACGCCTGGAAATCAATCTGTGCACTCTCCCATCTCCCCTACAAATGATTTCTGCTCATACTAAAGCCTTGAAACCACTTCCTTTAAATTTGCCATGTCCTTCACATGTTCTGAATATTACATCTTTTCATAACTGGCGACTCATTCATTTCCCACATGCATTGTTTTTAAAATATCAGTGTCAGGGAAACACATAGCACTATTTCAACTGAAACAACATTTCTCTGATTTTCTGTTAATGAATGACTCTATTGTAATCATATTAGCCTGCTGAAAAATAAGACAATACTTGAGGTAATTTTATAGCAATTCCTACAGCTTTATTGCTTAATAATCATGCAGAACTCTCTCACTCCTAATTTCTTTTGCCCACCAACATTATAATCTAGCATATGCTAATTTTACTTCTATTATGTCCTCATTTAATATTCTTATAAATATCCTTTTATCTTTCAGTTTTGACTCTCCTTGACTTATGAGACTTTTGATAAACTTCCAGATGTCAAAGGTTCCCAGTTTTTACCGAAGATGCTCTTATTTTTACAGTCCTTTGCCTCGTGGCGAGCATTCCCTGGAGAGACATGTTTCAGGCAATTGGAAGGCTCAACATTAGGACATGTAAATGTTTAAATTATGGCTTGCAGATCAATGACAAGAAATAGGACATCTATTTCTGGTAACATTGTGGATTTATAGTTATGAGTCAAGGCTAATGCAAGGTGAACTCCTCCCTTTATGATCACTGCCACAAATGCATTAGCTCATCCATGAATTTAAAAATCGACCTCCAGACAGTTAGTTGGTAATTTGGCACCTTGCTTTGATTGTATACAATTTAACAAAAGAACATCCAGCACTAATTCAACAGTAATATTGCTTCTGCCTTTCAGGAATGATTTATTCATTTGGATATGATGTCCAAATTGCATTTTCTAAAGGAAGGGTGTTTACTTTGTTTGCAGTTTATTGCATTACTTCTCAAGGACATGACAAAAGTAAAATTGTTGCTACTGATTATTAGGTTGAATGCAAATATGTCCTGAATGATGGTCCTCTGTACAGAAATCCCTGGGGTTGGACAAGTGGGTGAGAGAGTGGTTGTTGCACCATGCTTTCAGGATACCTCATGCACTTTACAGCATGCCTCACCTGGAAACTACTGCCCCAACTATCAGCCACATAAAACAGACAAGGGTTTTGCACACCAGCACTGCAGACCCCTACGGATGCACCAGATCTTTGTGCTGCCTCGTCCTTGCAGCTGTAGTATGGGCGTCTCAGCACTTCTCAGGGTTCACCACACCAGGGGCTCTGCCTTGCCTGTAGTGCAGTCTTGTGCTGTTGTAGTGTCAGAACTATTTTTCACCAGTAAAACAGGCTTGGGTTTGCCTAAGGTACAAACATCAATTTGTACACCGATGTACAAAAATGTATTGCACTATTTTCTGTACAGCAGATCCCATCCTTACTCTGGTCCTAGAGGAAAAGGTTTTCTATTCCTCACCATTGCCTGCAGTGCTGATGGAAGGCTTGACTTAGTATTATGTACAATGTTTTTGTTGTCAGGGCAGAATGAAGAATTTAGAAAGTGGATAATTGCACTTATATTTTCACATTAACTATATACTTATTGTTAATTCTTTAATCACACAGCATAAGTGTTCAAGTGTCAGAGACTCTTTACATTATTGACATTTCAGATGAATTACCTCCTTAGTCATTGACTCTCTTCTCAGCTTACTCTTTCTGTCTGGGGTTTTCACTAAGCTTAGCCACTTATTGCCTCAATCCTGTGAAAATTCATCGCATTAGTTATTGTCACTAAGACTGTCTTGGATGTGAGCACCCAAGCATGAACTAACATTCAATTCTTGTCCTGCTTTATAGCCATAGCCCTGCTGGACTTATGGTGAAGAGCATTTCAAAAGGATATTCTCTAAAGATGGTTATCTGCTCTACTAAGGAGGACATGCAGATGCAGGTCTAAGATGTAAATGTCTGCAGCTGTGAATCTCACATTGACTACTCAGTGAGGGCTCAACTCTCTCAGTGTTGTATATTGGGTCTGCAGGTAGCAAGTGAGAGGATGTCTGAAAGGATGCTGCTTGTTGGAGAGCAAGGCAATTCCTGTCCTGGAACTGAGCTGTTGCTGTACACATTTTTTTTTCTCCAGTGGATGCATGTGAATAGATAAAACTAAGAATGCCATCCAGAGGATTATTGCAATTTTTAAAGTTCTGGGGTTGGTTTGTTTGTTTGTTTGTTTGTTTGTTTTGGGTTGGTTTTGTTTTGAGGATTAGTGCAGAAGTCTCTCTTTCCCTGTCTTTCTCACTCCTTTTCTCACTGCTTTTCATTAATTTCCTTTGGCTGATAATCTGTGGGGTATTTCCATGTTGAAGGTAAGTAGCATTGGGGGTGATTCTCTTTCTGCTTTCTGCTCTTTTCTATTTCTCAGGATACCCTCTTTTACACTGTAGCCTTCCAGTACCTGTAGTCTTCCAGTATGCAAGGCCTCTCACTCCCTACAATGTGCATAATAAATCTTCACTGCTGAATAACTTACTGGGGAAATGTGATACAGCTGTATGGTAGGGGATCAAAGAAAGGCTCTGTCTCACCTTGAACCCACTCTTTTACCTTAGCTGGGATCTCAGAAGCTGCTTACATTTCCTCTTTCATATAGATTCATCTACGTGTTTGCACAACAGAAGATGGGGAGCTCAGATGCCAAAGCTTTGCAACAGAAGTGAATTTTCAACACCCTGCCTTGGCCTTACAGTTCCACCATTACACCCACCTTGGCCTTACAGTTCCATTGCAAAAATTAGCGAATGGACCAACAGTATCAGAGACTCTTCAAATATTACGGAAGTAGTATCTTGGTTGCCTCTTCCACAGTTTTAAAACTAAGACCATGGGAAATCAAAATCCAGTACAATACCACCATCTTTATTTTGAAATATGTATTTTTATTCCCACACATTATTCAGCTTTTTATTGGCAATGTCATTTCTGTGGGCACAGCTATTGTGACAGGCACAAGGAGTGTGTATTGACAGGACAAGAGGGAATGGTTTCAAGCTGAGAGAGAACGTTTAGATTAGATATTAGGAAGAAAAATCCTTACTGTGAGAGTGGTGAGGCACTGGAACAGGTTGCCCAGAGAAATTGTGGACTCTCCAACCCTGCAGGTATTCAAGGCCATGCTGGATTTGGGATCTGAGCAATCTGGTCTAACGGAAGATGTCCTTGTTCATAGTGGGGGATTTGAAATCAGATGATCTTTAATTTCCCTTCCAACCCAAACCGTTCTAGGATTCTGTAATCTGTCCTGTCCATTTCCTGAGGCAGAACTTTCCTCTTGGGTCCCTTTAATATTCTCCTGAGCAGATCTTGAGACTACTGTATGAATTGCACAGTGATTCTTCTTTGCCAGCTGTGGTAACTGCAGTGAAGGCTTTTTAGTCCCCAAAACTCTTCTCAAAAATGGGAGAGGAGTAAAGGTAGTGCAAAGAATTCTCTCAGAGAAAGGGAGGATTTGAGAGTGAAATCCCAGGCTTGACATTGGACTTTGGAATTGCAAGTATGTTTTCCTTATGTTGGTTATTGATTTTGTGCCCTGATGGCCAAGTGAATGAAAAATTCCCTTCAAAACTTGTTGGAAAGAACCTTGGTGTCAGAAATAGTATTCTGAATTTTATTCTGGATAGCCTCTTGGCAGGGGTATATTAGGAATAATTCTACCTTCCAGGTACTTACTATGTGTCAATGATAACCTAGATTTCCTAGAATACAGCTTCTGTCTTAAAACGTAACTTTAATGTTGAAAGCATTTATGCTTTGCAAATTTAGTTCAATTTTGTCTGCTTGGCATGGATGATAAATTTCCAGCCTTCACAATCAAGCATTTATTAGAATAGTAATCTAGTTTTTTAAACTAGAAAGGGATTTAGTAGTCTCTAAAAATTGCTGATCTCCTAAAGCAGGGACAAAGATGACACTGTCTTTCAGATTCAGGTAAAACTCCTGCTGAAATGAAAGGGAGTTTCACATGTGCCAGGACTACAAGGTATGCTCAGGCTCTGGCACTGCTGTTAGGCTGCTGGTTTAAAAAAGTGATGTGTCTGAACTGGAATTAAAGATCAAGTCACCAAGCCCCACCTTTCATCCCACATGTGAGTTGCAAGAAGGCTGTGCTGGAAAACATTCTCACAACATTTTAGCTTTTTTTTAGGATAACTCATAAAACAGTAGTTTGTTATTAAATCATTTGACTTTTATTTCACTGGGGACTGCACTCATTTATAAATTGTAGCAGCTGCATTTTTAGATTTTCCCAGCTGATACCACATATTAGATTTGGAAATCCTTTGGCACAAATGAAAACACTGTGTTTTTATTTCCAAGAGCATTACGTAGGAAACACTAAAGTTTTTGTTTAAGGAAAATGTGCTAAAGCATCTTTTCACCCTCTCATTTATTCAAAGTTGAATCTTCTTTTATATTCTGCCATTGGGTCACTGTGAATATCACAGGCATGTGTCAGGATCTTGGTGGTCTTTTCAAGCATAACATGTTTGACAATCTCACCACTATTTGTAAGATAGTGTTGACTGTAAAAAGCTGCACTGGAGTAATGGTAGAATTTGAGTCTCTTTCATGGGTCACAAGGCTGTAATACAGAGAGTATGAGAGTTATCCCCTTAACAACTCGACTCACTGCGCTGCTTGGACCTCTTGTTCTAGAAGTCTCTGGACGAAGAGGACAGGAATGCAAAACAGTCAAACCACTTCTTAGATAAGGTGGAAGAATGCTGTGTCATATGTCATTTTAATAGGTGAATTCACCTCCCACAGATTAATTTTTTTGCTGCCATCTGCAGATGTGCTCATAACACTGACATGGACAAAACAGTTACCAGAAAATATATCTAGATATTATTGCCCTTTAATCCCAGCGGGCCGCACTGCTACAAAATCCAATGTCTGTCTAATCAACTGAAACTAATTAAATAGCAGCTTTCAAAGTCATATTGATTCAGCTTTACAATTCCCCCACTTTTGTAACAAGATAATGCTAAGCTTAAATTTTTGTGTAACTACACAAAAAAAGTGCTTCCAAAAGCTATAATAAAGTCCAAATAAGAAAACCCAGCTGAGCCTTTTTTTTTTTTTTTTTTTTTTTACTTCAAGGGGGCCAGAGGTCCAAGTATTGATGGAGAATAGCATTTTCTTCTCTCTCAGGAAACTTCCTACCAAGAGTTGCCTCCACTGTTTGAAGTAGAATTTCTTGGTAAAGTGTGAAAGAGTTTGAAATTGACACAATGTTTGGGAAATTTTTACAGCTGTTTTCTCTTGAACAAAAATCCATCTTCCCCTTCATCTCAGACATTGTTTGTTGGGCAGTAACTAATGGGGAATGTTGCCAGCTAGCAGAGAGGACAGGGACTAATGGAGCAAAGTTTCACTTTAGAACCCTGAGAGTGTGATAAACAGAGGACTCTGGCTGCCATACAGGTTTGCTGGTTCCACAGGTTAACATTGCAGAGGGCTCATTGGCAAAAGAGTGCTTAAAACTTCTCCAGAAATGTGCATTTTTACCCTAAAACTGTAGTCAATAGGTAGGGACAGGCTATGCCATTTCTGCACAGAGGACCAGCTGCTTGTGTAAACAGGGAAGGTCTGATGAAGGTGGTGCAATAAAGGGTGCAATTTGCGTAGGGTGACAGCAGCGAAGGAACAGACACAGGATGGCTTAATAGATCAATTCTCTCCTCACCTTAATAAAATGTATTCTAATAAAGAGGTTACTTTTACAAATGGCAAAAAATTAAAGCAAATATCAAAGCAGAAATCTCTACAAATTGCAGTTTTAGAAATATAAATACATAAATACACAATATATAAAAAATAATATAAAATATAACATGATATACAACATAAAATGTATAATATGTATTACATATTCTGTTAAATTATGTATGAATATATAATTTATCACACATCATACCTCTTAAAATGTATTGAATATATTAATAGTATATGTTATATATTACATTAATAGTATGTAATATGTATTATATATTACATTTCTACATTCTGGAAGGAATCCTTCAGCACATTTTAGGACCAGGCTCAACAAGGGAAGAATCAACCAAAATTCAGCCCAGTGTGCAAACAGAAGGAGCTGAAAGTTTTTTCTCTAATATTTCCTTCAAGTGACAAATGCTATAAAAAGCTGATTTTATTCTTAAAGCAAATCTTACAGAAAGGATTAGCAATCTTGTAAAAAACAAACATGCCATTCTAAGATTCTATGAATATGGGTGATGCAAATTGTTCTATGGAAAAAGCCTATTTGTCCCCTCGGGAGGGGACTTGAGCCCATGTGCAGCTCAAAGCAAAGGCACCTTCCCAGACAGGTGCTTCCCTGGCAGTTCACAAATGCCCCTTTGGTACTGTGGATCAACACAGAGGGAAGATGAACTTCTAAAACATGAAATCTGTAGAAAATTCAAGGCAGAGAGAGTGTCCAGAGTGCTGAGGAGAGGTAAGAAATCCCTCTGGGCTATGGGAACATGCCTTGTGCTTTTTGGGATGCAGAATGTCAAACCTCTTCTGCAGCTCGGTACTTAGTGCCTTTCCTTATAATATTAGAGCAGTCAAACCTTTATTTAAAAGCCCTGATAATGCTGAAGAATGTTAACATTTCCTTCAGAGCTTTTTAAAGGTAAGATTTTATTTTTACCAGTTCCTTTTTAATTCAACATTTACTTGCTTACTTGAAAAGAGGGGAGATGGATGTTTCAAGGAATCCCTCAGCTGCTACCTACTAGTGCTGTGGAGGCTAAGGAGACTTTTTTTTCCCAAGCCTCTTTGATTTATATCATGTACTTAAACACTCATTAGAGTGAAGCCCAGAACAGGAGTCTTCCCCCATATCAGATTGTTTTAACAATTAGCCTGTAGAGGCATCCACCCGATCTCACTTGAGCATGTCAGTGATTCATATTGTATGGTCGTGGAGGAACTGCAATAGGCAGGACAGGCCAATGCACTCCCCCCACACAGCCAGCAGCTGACAGAGCCCTGGCTCTCTCCAGGGTACCCCCCAGCACGAGGCTGTGGTCTGCTCACTATCCTGTCCTTGCCTGTTGCACCCCCAGCCCACAAGCCCTCATCTCTGGTGCTGGCCCTGTGGCTCCAGCCCCATGGCAGGGTGGGCACTTGGCGCTTCTGCATGTGGGCACAGGAGATGGGGAGCACTTACCTGTGAAAATCATCAGGCACAGAGTTTAAAGGGAAGACAGGAGAGGCTGTTCTGGCTGGACATGTGGACAGAGCAGGACTCAAACAGCACCAGCCCCTTTTATCCCATTTTTCCTGTTTTACCTCTGTGTTCCTGCACTTGTTTCTCCCCAGTAGCACTTAATCCCTCCCTTTCACCACCTTTGTTCCCTTCTCTAAACATCCCATCCAAAACGCTCTTTCCCAGTATAGAACCTTGTTCCTGAGACAGTTCCTCCCCATCTTTTAAGTGACCTGGGCAGAGTCTCTCCCATGGACTCATCTTGAGGGCTCTCACCCAGCTCATGGGGTGGCTGCTCCCAGTGACACCCAGGAGGGGCCAGGGCAGTTGACTGAATGAGGCTCACCTCCCACCCCCACCACGGCCCTCCCTGCTCCTTTTGCAAGCCTTTTTTTAACCGCAGAACACAACAAACATTTGAGTAGACCCATTAGAGGGTAGAAGTGTGCCATGGCCATGTTTATTTTGGCTGATCCTTAAGTAGCTTAATGCCTCAATAGTCTGCTCTCTGGAAGCAGGCAGTCAGCAACCCTTAGAGACTCCTTCAGGGAGTGGAGAACACTTTGTTCATGCCATGCGTAGTTTATTTGTTTCATCCACACATGACTTTGTTCTAGTCATATGTAGGTGTTTGAGTTAGACCCTAGGAAGCAGCCAGCCCACTATGGTTTCCTTTGGAGAGCAGGACCAGGTCAGGATCCCTCTGGGCAGGGGTAGGGGAAGTTCCACCAGACTCACGAGAGTGTGTGGGAAGAGGGTGGACTTCCTGAAGGAGAAAACAAGGCTCCAGAAGAAGGCAGTAAAAGCACTGAAAAAAACCCCCATGTCTTTTCATATAACTGGGAGGAAACAAAAAGTCCTTGGGCATCATGAAAGCCTGTTATCAGGAGGCAGTTTTTGATAACCTTTCAGTATTGATTAATCAGTTGCTGTGTTCATTTGAAACAAAGCCTGTGGCTTGTTTAGGAGGTAGCAGCATTGCAGCTTAGTAGTGTCCAAAATACCATATTGCTATCAAGGCTAATTTAACACTGATGAGATCAATAGGGTTCCTAGGGATAGGAGCAGATGAGAAACATGGCTCATTACGTGCTGCTCTAGTTCTCCAAGTGAAGAGAAAAAATGTGCAGTATGGTGTGAGAAAACAGATTTGGAAACTGTGGAGTCCTGAAAAGGAGGCAGGTACTTTTGGCTTGCTCCCGTGGATCCCCTGAAGTGACATCCCTGAAACAGCGATAGAAAACTGGGAGAGGTTCCTTTCTATATCTGACTTTCTCACGTGTGCCCCTTGACTGGAATATCCTTTTTTTGGCTATTGCTGTCAGCACTTGTTCACTTTCCCTTTCTTCTCTCTCCTTCTACAAAACATAGAAAATCCAAGTTTCCTCTACGAAGGTAAGTCTCTATGCAGTAAGGGTGAATTATTTGGTGATACCAGCATAAGTATCACTTTTAGACAGAACTGCTGGATGTTGCCTGGTAAATATTGCCGTCTGCTATGGAGCTCAGAGTGAAGGCAGAAAAACACGTGGAGTCCTGAAAGAGGGAAGTGACAATGCTCACACACTGAAGTGCAGGCCAGGTCCCTACCATGGCATGATGCCATGCCAGAAGCAAAAGGTGAAATCCTTGTCCCTTCTGGGAGTTAGGTATCTTTGTCAGCCCTGGATGGAAAGCATGGATCCCTGAAAGTAGTAGCTGTATTCTTTTTTTCAAAGTATTAAATGAGATGAAAGGAGAGTGTGTGCCTTTTCACAGTTTAAAAAGGGAAAACCTCGTTTCCTATACCAGCTTAATAATTGAACTAGCAATCTATGCAGAAGACTAATAGAGTGCTGAGCAAGAAATTGGGAGCAATCAATTCCCTTTTCTCCCTGCCTGAAAGAATTCAGCTTCCAGTTGCTGCAGCATGGTCAGTCAACAGTGACAGTATCACACTTCTGCATGCCCCTTCTTCCCCTAGCTATGACTTTTTTTCTTGCAAGTGGCATGATTAGGGGACAACAGACATGGATTGGCTTTTCATTCTGTCTCTACCTCTACTACCATCCTAGAAAAGCCCACGTAGTCCTTCCCTTCTCTTGCAGTTACTGTGTCACTGTGACATTTGAAGGCTAAGGTTTGGTTTAATTCTAGTACTTTTTGGGTCAGACAAGCAAAGATGATCAGGACAGCCTGGGTCTTCTGATCTCTATCAGAGGATGCTGACACTTCCTGCATAGGTCTGAGGGTATAATAAGTAGACTGAAAAGCATTGAAGGGTTTCACATGGCCAGACTATTCCCTTCTGGTTTTCAGGTTCATACCCAGCCTGTCACTGCAGTGATGAAGAGGGAACTTCAGATGGCCCCTCAGTGATTTATTTGAGAAGTGTTTATTTATAAATTCCTATCTGGCACATACATCATCAACATTCATATTTCATGAGATAATGGGAAAGACACTCCATGCAATCATCTCAAAGAGGCAGTCATTTCCTCCATTTAGAGAAAAGATGAAGAATTCTGAAACAGGGCAGGCTCTCCTTCACAGAAGCCCTACTCCTCTCCATGGTAAAAATGGCGTAGTTTCAGATTCAGTTCGTGTAAGAATCTTCCTACTTGAGAAAGACAGCTGAAAAATGCACTTGGACCATGATTCCTTTTCAATTGCTAAACACTGTTGCATGCAATGGTGGCAGTTCCAGGTAATATAAGATGATATTTTTGTACCTTGTTAGAGATGCTTTGTTTGTCAAATTTTTTTAACCATCCCATTAAACTTCTCAGCAATGTCACACATGGATCTGGAGACTGGACTTGGTGAATTCAGGAGCCTTTCTAGCAAGTTAGATCTAGCAGGCTGGGGATGGGCACAGCACCAAGGCTTTGCCTCCCCAATTAACTCTTGTCTCTCTGCACCTCCAAAAACCTTTGGAGCTGTACTGGAAGTTGCAGTGGTTCTTCCCACAGTCACATAGAACCGAAGAAGCCCCACAGTCTTTGAAGCTCTGGGGCAGAGCCCTACATCAGGGAAGTCACCCTCAGCTGAATTATCCAGGACTGGCCGGCTGCTGCATGCCAGCCCCTGCTCCCACTGCTGCTGCCCCACCAGCTGTAAGCCCATGGGATTTTGCCTACACAGGCCCCCCCCATCTGAAAAGGAACTCAGCCTCCCCATTCCCATCATCCTGTGTATATGACTGCGCCTTGAGTGTTTCCTCCTCACTGCATCCCCTTTTCAGGCCATAAGCATAAATATAAAAGAGTAGGGTCCTAGAGACTCATGGGGATTTCTGAACACTGCAGCCATAGCACAGTACCCTGAAAGAGAAAAAATGCCCTGGAAAAGTTAACAGCAAATTGAATACAGGGGTGTATGCAGGGGTAT
Source organism: Aleadryas rufinucha (assembly GCA_013397815.1). Taxonomy (NCBI): domain Eukaryota; kingdom Metazoa; phylum Chordata; class Aves; order Passeriformes; genus Aleadryas; species Aleadryas rufinucha. The sequence goes on along the minus strand of VZTH01018474.1, from coordinate 737,694 downwards.
AAGGCCTCATCATCTCAAGAATTTCCATGGAAGATAACTTTCAATCAAATAACGCAGTCAAAGTTCAAACCAAAGAAAATGAGCTCAAATAAAAAATGAACAGAGCTCAGCTAAAACTAGAATCAATAGAGTAAAGAATTTAATGACCTGTTCATCTTAGCATCATGTAATTGAGCCCAAATGACATTTAAGCAGAAAGAAAACTGGCTTTATGGTTTGTTAATAGTTACTCACATTCCAGTAGCAGGCCTACAGGAGTGTTCCTTTAAACGCATGTCGTTTGTCAGCATTAGTACTTACTTCAAGTAAGGGTAGCTGATGAACTCCAGCCACGAAAGAAGAATCAAATACAAATTAAATATTTAATGGCTTTAGCAAATGCAGTGGAAGTAGATACATAAATCAGAGGGGAAAAAAAAAGAATCCCCAAAGTAAGTAGAACTTAATTCAGCAGCAGCCTGGTTTACAGCTTTTCAGTCACTTTTATTTTGGAGAGTTGCATGATCATAACATTTCTAGTTCAGGCGTTTGTAGGTCCACATTTTTCAGTATATTTTCATGAAGCAAAAGGTAAGTAGCATAAAAAAAAAGTGCACTGGAGTTATACAGTACAGTTTGTATGCTTTTGGTCTGCAAATAATTTCATCTACAGGTTTTGAGACTAATGATATCTTTATTCCAATTAGCCAGTAATACACAAAATTATGAAACATTGTATCAAGCTCTAGAAGGGCATTTCCTCAGTTAATTAACAGTGATGTTCAATGGAACTAACCAAATAATAAAACACGAAATACATAGGACTAATTAGGGAAAGAAAATGTTTTAATTTTTGAAGAAACCCTATGCATCTGCCTGAGATGATACTTTTCCTGCTTATTTCTGTCTTTGCAGGCTGGGAAGATATAGTGCTGAATCATTGTACAAGGGGAAGAACTACTTAAATTGCAGTAGAGTGGGCCTCCTTCCTGCTTTTTTTTTTTT